>JAMWET010000789.1:75000-77500 GCA_024036415.1 Prochilodus magdalenae | reverse complement strand
GGATATTAAAGCTGCATGGGATGGATTGTCACAGGACACTATTAGGAACCTCTACAGCTCCATACCGAGACGTTTGGCATGTTGTGTGGCATGTCTTTTGATGAGGAGTGTATATCAATCATTGGGAATCCCTCTCTCCCGCTACAAATCCTGACCGCTAGACGCTGGCCTACAGGCTACCAAACACAGGCTACTATGGTGCTAGCTGTCATTAACGTGGTGTACTTCTAGGATTTCTACTCCTTTTTAGAGCACTACTGCCGCACTGCTATAAGAGACGAGCGCCCGTGTTCAGAACAGATGATCGAGTTTGTCCGTAATGTCCTTTTTAGCAGTCCTGCATTCGCTCGTGTAATTTGACACTGGTGTCTAGAACCATATAAAACTGTGCTGTGTTGCCAAAATAAGCAGACTTATTGTAAAGCCTGAATTTTGTCCATGCTATTGTCCGTTGCTGGAGGACTCTTGTGAAGAATTGGAATTACAGGTCACAAAGTTCACCCCTCTTGCAGCATTCTGCATGTTCCCTACTAGCACTATGAAGTGCACCAGCTACTCCTGCGTTCCCACTTTTGCTCTGTAATGCAGTTTCAAGGCTCGAAAGACTGTGTCCGGCATGAACCCGCTGAGCCTCAGGAAAAAAAAAAAACGGCCCTTCCTGCATTCTTTTAGGTCGTCAGCTATTCGAAATGTAAACAGCCAACAGGAAGTTATTACATAAATCAGAAAAATGTCGGGCGCTGATTAAACAGGAGATGGGAGTGATAGCAGGATATAGTGCCATCAAGACCAGCCTTAATCAGGAAAAATGCCACTGCCGGCCTCTGCAGAAAGCAGGCTGTTGCATACAGCGAAGGAAATGGCAAAGAAACGCGCGGTGTGGTTACGTGACTCGTGTCTAGCTCTACCTTGTGTTGTGTTTTGGGACTTGAAAAGGCCACCTCCACTGAGATTTACAATGCAAACAGCTTTAAATATTAAGTATAACATTGCTGAAGCGGTGGTTTCTGAACAGGAACCAGTTTAAAACACTTCTCTGTATGACTGCGGGAAGCTGCTGGCTTCCCATACCTCGACCCGTTGTGCATTAGGCTTCCCCAGTGCAGACAAAGAATTAGTCCCCTGTGACTGAAAGGTACCTAATAGAGTGTAGCGCCTCCACAAGCACCAGTAACAGCTGTGACTGGATTGGGCATGGACTGGACAAGTTTCTGGATGTAGACCACATCAACGGTTAGACTCTCTTGCATCATAGAATAGCACCATTGGGCCAGATTTGGTGGATGCCATCCCTGGCACAATTCCGAGGGGGTTTTAGCCACTGCTGGTAGACCCGTAGGACCGTGCGCTTCCATACACCTGCAGATTCAGCTACTTCCTTCACGCTATGGTCTTTGGCCATGCCCACATGCAGTCACTCCTTTGGTATTCGCATTCCAAAGATGCCAGAGTGTAAAAATTCTAAATTTGCTTGCCTTAATAGGATGATCTGTTACATATCAGTGTCTCTCAGCAAGCCACAAAGCGTTATGAAGATTTAGTATCTCCATATGGCTGCATGATGTTGGAAACAATTGACGTTGCAGGTATTTGTTCTTTGAGATGTGCCTTCAGTGTCCACGCAGTAGCTGAAGGAGGTGGGGGATTGGAGTGCTGTTGGGAAGGAAGATAAAGGTGACCAGGAACAATGACTGATGATACATTTAGACTGATATGATCAATATTTATTGATCTACACATACAGAAGTACTGTCTCTCAGTATAGCGTCCCTCAGGCCTCATTCCTGTGGGCTTATTCTTTCTGGATGCAACTATATGTGCAAAGCTATTTGTATGTTGCAATATAATACTTCATTAATGAATTTTCTCTGGATGATTTGAACTTTAGTGCTCTGTAATCGTTTCGGTGCACCAAGCACAACAGCAGGTGAGGGCTCTTCTTTGGGTATCCAGGAACCATTAAATCAGAGACCCGGAACCAGCCAAGTTCTGCTGATGTATCAAGCAGCGAGGAGGTTCTAGCGTGACGGGTTTCATGCAGTTTGTCTTATCGTTGCACGTTCTGCGAGTATTGCTCATTCACACATCCCAGCAGCGATGCTGAACCGATACAGTGCAGCCCTAATCTCCAGGATGTCATTGATTTGGATAAGCCTGCGTTCCTGTTTGGTTCCAAGCCTGCATTCCAAGCACTCCAGGGTGCTTGACCTTTGGAGGTAAGGCAGCTCCAGCCTTAGTTTTGGGTCGTCCCATGTTGATAATGAATGTTCTCCTATGAAGAAATCAGTCGCGGTTGTGTGTTAGTCCGGGAGGCTCCGCTCTGCAGCGCTGCAGTGATACCGCTCTGGCAGACTTGAGGGTAAGGCTATGCTGAACTCGAGTGAGCCACAGGCCAACCCACTGGTTCCTCTATGTCTGTAGATCCCCAGACGTGCAGAGTGAGGATTTTTCAGTCCGTACTGATTTAATCTGGCTCATTTCTGCTTAATTTGCTTTGCCT
>JAMWET010000789.1:42500-70000 GCA_024036415.1 Prochilodus magdalenae | reverse complement strand
GGTGTATTCGAACCCCTAAACCACTTTCCCATTAAAATAAGTACGTTGAAATGTCAAATCTGCAGCTTTCAGCTTTTCTTTGTGGCCCGCTAATGGAGCTAAAAGATAATAGACGTATTAATGCAAGGCCGTTATTTGGTGGCAAAGACTTGTGTTATATTACAGTTGTGGATTCAGTGTAAAGCTAAAGCTCCAGACGCCGAAACAGCCTTTCCCACAGATAAAAAATAAATAATGCTTTGGTGGCCGAGAAGGGGCGGGGCGAGACGCAGACTGAAGCATTAATAAATTACAAAATTCATAATAAGAAATGCATCACGCAGGACTACAGGCACATAGACCGTTATGACGACTGCCCTTAACACCACATCGTCCCCAAAGACTGCAGTGGTGTCGTACCAGACTCAGAATAGCAGCGGATCGTCTTCAGTGACGAGGCCCGCTTTTGTCTCGGTGGAGACGACCAACGAATCCGTGTAGCTTCTCACGCATCACATGTCCAGAAGGCCTGGTGTCACTCCACCTCCACCCCTACTGCACCATCTGCAGGAACTGTGTGAGGATGTTCAAGCTGCATGGGATGGATTGTCACAGGACACCATTAGGAACCTCTACAGCTCCATACCGAGACGTCTGGCGTGTTGGGTTAGCAAACATGGCGGCCCGACGCCAAACTGAGAGACAGACTTCTGTATGTGTAGCTCAATATATATTGATCATATCAGTCTAAATTTATCATCAGTTATTGATCCTGGTCACCTTTATCCTCCTTCCCAACACCATCGCACTCCCACACCTCCTTCTGGGTGCAGAGTTCATGTGATCCAATAATGTAGTTTTGCCAAAATGCGGATTGTACTTCGAGTGTGTTACATATGCACAGTGTATATACCGCAAAGATGATTCCAGGTCTGTAACGGATCCTTCGTGTTGTATCGGCGAGTGGAATTGGATCACTCAGAACTTTTTGAGAGCGATGCCTAGGAATAATGTTCTGGGGTGAAGTGACTCACAGGTTCATTTAAGATGCCCTCCATCTCCAACGTCCCGGTCTGGAAAGGCTTGTTTAGCTTCTACAGCTGCAGGCACCTTATGAAATGCTGTCAGGGGTCAGACGTATAGGCAGATAAAGAAGCCTCAGCCTCAACCCCAGTGACCTCAGTCCATCCCAGTCTGCATCATTGCCCAGCCAGCCAAGTGCAAACGTGGTTTAAAGACCGAGTGTAAACCATAATGAAGGTTTACCATAAAACTGGCTTGTCAGCTGTTCAGAAATATGGCCCTGAACATGATGCAATGCTACATACAGTATCCACAGACAGTCACAGTGCAGAACAGAAGCGTCACCTCACGTCAGACCTGTTACTCCTGATAATTTTTATATATATGATTTTTTCTTATTTTATATATATATTTTCTTCTTCTTCTTCTTTTTCTTCTTCTTCTTTTGTTCCTTTTTTTTCTTCTTCTTCTTCTTTTTCTTTTTCGTCGTCTTTTTCTTCTTCTTCGTGGTCTTTTTCTTCTTCATTTTCTTCTTCTTCTTCGTGGTCTTTCTTCTTCTTCGTGGTCTTTTTTCTTCTTCTTCGTGGTCTTTTTTCTTCTTCTTCGTGGTCTTTCTTCTTCTTCATTTTCTTCTTCGTGGTCTTTCTTCTTCTTCATTTTCTTCTTCTTCTTCGTGGTCTTTCTTCTTCTTCATTTTCTTCATCTTCATCTTTTTCTTCTTCGTCGTCTTTTTCTTCTTTTTCTTCGTCATCTTTTTCTTCGTCATCTTTTTCTTCGTCGTCTTTTTCTTCGTCGTCTTTTTCTTCGTCGTCTTTTTCTTCTTCTTCGTCTTCGTCTTCTTCTTCGTCATCTTCTTCTTCGTCGTCTTTTTCTTCTTCATCATCTTTTTCTTCTTCTTCGTCATCTTTTTCATCTTTTTCTTTGTCGTCTTTTTCTTCTTCTTCGTCGTCTTTTTCTTCTTCTTCATCGTCTTTTTCTTCTTCTTCTTCTTCATCTTTTTCTTCGTCATCTTCTTCTTCTTTGTCATCTTCTTCTTCTTCATCGTCTTTTTCTTTGTCTTTTTCTTCTTCTTCGACTTCCTCTTCGTCGTCTTTTTCTTCTTCTGCTTCTTCGCCTTCGTCACCATCTTCTTCGCCTTACAGGTTGTTGATCCTACCCGGTCAGATGAGTCCCAGCTTTGATTCACGAGTCCAAATAAAGTCCCTGTAATATTTATCAGATTGCCGTTGTGCAGTGCCAGCACTCTATTTGGCCAGTGATTGATTATAAATGTTACATTAAGCCTTTCTTTCCCCTGCAGCCATTTCCAGTCATGTGCACCACTATCAGTGCTACATGAATGCAGCGCTATGTCTTGTGTTTTATGTGTGGGCCGAATCTTTTAGTATAGAAAATCAGACCCGCAAAACATTTCTTATTTTTTTATATAGTGGAGTTTCTTCCCTGTGTGAACAAACCTGCCTTAGATGTTACCTCTAGGCTAAACCAGTTCTATCTGTAGTGCTTATTCATATGCCCACTTATTACTTCATATGCCAATAAGTTTATTAGCTCCACTGACCATATAGGAGCACTCTGTAGTTTTACAGGTCCAGACTGTAGCCCATCTGTTTCTCTGTATACTGTATTACCCTGTTCTTCAATGATCAGGACCCCCACAGGACCACCACAGAGCAGGTATTATGTGGGTGGTAGATCATTCTCAGCACTGCAGTGTACCTAATGTACCTAATGCTGTGTAACACCACCAGGAGCACCAGTAACAGCTGTGATTGGATTGGGCATGTACTAGACACGTTTCTGGATGTAGCCACGTCAAAGTTCAGACACTCTTGGATCGAAGAATTGGTCAGTTGGTCCAGATTTGGTGGATGTATTCCCTGGCACAATTCCGAGGAGAATTCCCTGTAGACTGGGATTTTAGCCACCGCTGGTGACTGGTATGACCATACGCTTCCATACACCTGCAGACTCATTTACTTCTTTTACACTATGGTCTTTGGCCACGCCCACATGCAGTCACTCCTTTTAGCCAATCATTAACATCTGCTCTGGAGCCATTTTCCACACATGGAACAAGACATTCCCTGCACTGTAGCACCTCTTCTCCATCTATGGATCCCGTCACTCACACCCCACAGGTATTTATAGCCCCATCATCCTCGTGCAGCGCCATCTGCAGGAGCCTGAAGTTACTACCAACTTAAACAAGGTGACTTACAACCGTAATTGGAACTACCTCTAGCTGGATTCTGTATTCTGTAAATATGCCATCAAGTGTTGGTTTGGATTACCTGGACATCTGTTTCATGCTGATGATTTTTAAAAGCCAATATTCTGATACTCTTAGCTCTACAGTATCATTGTGCAGCTCTGCTTGTTAAACATATGACATGTTAAGAATTGAGTGTGGGTGAAGGGCTTCTCCTCTAATGTACATTACTGTGCTCACGTTACACTGACTGAGATTTCCAGGCTGAAGGTTTTAATACTGATACAGGGTCCTGCTTTTACCGCCTGTCTATCTTGTTTCCTGCTTGCTGCCTGCCTCGTACATGTTCTTCATATTGGTCTTCATATTCTCTCTCTTCTCTCCCCATCTCTGTATTTCTCCTGCGCGCTCTGTCTCTCTGTCTCTCTCTCTCTGTCTCTCTCTCTGTCTCTGTCTGTCTCTCTCTCTGTCTCTCTCTCTCTCTCTGTCTCTGTCTCTCTCTCTCTCTCTCTCTCTCTCTCTCTCTCTCTCTGTCTCTCTCTCTCTCTCTCTCTCTCTCTCTCTCTCTGTCTCTCTCTCTCTCTCTCTCTCTCTCTCTGTCTCTGTCTCTCTGTCTCTCTGCCTCTGTCTCTCTGCCTCTCTCTCTCTCTCTCTCGTTCTGTCTCTCTCTCTCGTTCTGTCTCTCTCTCTCGTTCTGTCTCTCTCTCTCGTTCTGTCTCTCTCTCTCGTTCTGTCTCTCTCTCGTTCTTTCTCTCTCTCTCTCTCTCTCTCTCTCTCTCTCTCTCTCTCTCTCTCTCTCTCTCTCTCTCCCCTCCCCCCCATTGTACTGGAGAACGAGGAACAGCAAGAATGAGATTTAAATCAATGAAAGCATTTGTCTTCACTCTTGCGAGGAGGAGCTGGTCATGTGACTTGAAAGCTAGATGTGTCATGTGGCTGTCACATGGGTAGCAGCTGTGGCTGGCTCTGTTTCACAGTACACTTAGAGGTCTGTCTGTCAAATGCGGAGACAGAGATCTGAGGATTCATTCATCCATTCATTCATTCGTGTATTTGTATTTTTCTTTCTTACCACTGATATACAGTACACAACATTTCTGTTCTCACTAATGTGGAGAAGGTGCTAACATGTTTTGGTGTTACACCAGGTCCAGTCCAGCAGCACTGTGAGCAAGGCATTCTTGCTGGTTGACCTTGTATTTACTTTGGCCAAAGCAGTAGCGGTAAAATGGAGGTAGATGTAAAATGTAGGTTCTGAAAACCTGTATTTATAGTAGTTTGCATGCAGAGAGTGGTGGCTGACAGCTTTCATTTCATTAAACCCCCCACCACTAGGTAATAGTGTCTTTCACCAGAAGACTCCTTTACTCAGCAAACTAGTACCATGACCCTGGGTTCACGCTAGCAGTCAACAAGTCGCTTACACTGCACCGAGTTTGTGTCTTGTGGGCGTGTTCGAGGTCCACACTTGGTTTTCTTCACATGTATATGTATAAAGGTGCATCATATAAACTGGGGAAAACCAGAAACAGCGGTAATGAGCTTCTCCTCCATGTATACCACCACACTGCTGAGCACTGGAACCAAATACTGGCAAGAATAAAGCATCCTGAGAGGAGACACGGTGGAGGGTGGACCTTGGTCTCTCGTGTCAGCGATCAGGCTGAAGAATTTATAGGCCCCAGTCATTTGCGTAATTTGCGTCGTATCACCACGTCATATTTAATTTGCCTAAATCTGAGAAAATCTCCACCCAACTTGTAGCTCTGTCACTTGTCGCTTGCCGGTTGTGGCTAAATCACATTCTCCTATAGGAAAAGGGCGCACTGCCTGTGCTTATGGGCTGTATGCATGTATGTATGCAGAGTTAGTTCAGCATGCTCGCTGTAATCCGCAGAATCGTCCGGTTTATCAAATTGAGTTTTGAGATTACATAAATCTGCCCTTAATTATTGAATATGTTTTTGGATGGAAGTAAGAAACACATTTTAATTACATGGGGCAAACTCATCCCATGGATTTGATTGTCGATTGTCGTCTGTCTGTCTGTCTGTCTGTCTGTCTGTCTGTCTGTCTGTCTGTCTCTGTCTGTCTGTGTCTGTCTCTGTCTGTCTGTGTCTGTCTCTCTCTCTCTCTCTGTCTGTCTGTCTGTCTGTCTGTCTGTCTGTCTCTGTCTGTCTGTGTCTGTCTCTCTCTCTCTGTCTGTCTGTGTCTGTCTCTCTCTGTCTGTCTGTCTGTGTCTGTCTCTCTCTCTCTGTCTGTCTGTGTCTGTCTCTCTCTCTCTGTCTGTCTGTCTGTCTGTCTGTCTGTCTGTCTGTCTGTCTCTCTCTCTGTCTGTCTGTCTCTCTCTCTGTCTGTCTGTCTGTCTGTCTGTCTGTCTCTCTCTCTCTGTCTGTCTGTCTGTCTCTCTCTCTCTGTCTCTCTCTGTCTGTCGCTCTGTCTCTCTCTGTCTGTCTGTCTGTCTGTCTCTCTCTGTCTCTGTCTGTCTCTCTTTCTCTGTCTGTGTCTCTGTGCGTTCACTCTGGTTTAAGATCCTCTAGCCAGGTGGCTGTGATGTATAGTAAATTCTGTCTGTGCCTGTGCTCGTCCCCTCCCTGCGTGCAGGAGAGTTCTGTTGGCTCTCAGAGGCTTTTTGTTGTCATGTGACGGGGCTTTGTTCAGGCCTCAATAGAGAACACGGCCCAAAGGTGCCTCATGGACCACCCATGTACTCCCATCTCAAAAATACACGAACCTGCTGCCAGTTTGTGAAGCATGCCCTAGGTAAATGCTGTTTGGTGGGAAAGGCCAATTTCTGTTTGGTTTAATCCCCCAACTACTAGATAATGGTGTCCTTCGCCAGAATCTTCCACTCCAGAACAAACAGGTAGCGTAACCCTGGATTCACGCTGGCAGACGACAAGTTGTTCCAAGTTTGTGTTATGTGGGCGTGTTCAAGGCTGCATGCGTTATGTTGTGTACAGGTCCAGGGAAGCTAGCTGGATTTGAAAGCCTCAAATTGGGCATGTGTTAATGGCAGTGTTAATTAGTGTTGGCTCGCAACACGTGAGGTATTAAAGCTCGTACTTTCAGAGCGGGCCCGTAGTAACACCTGTACGGTGCTGTAGCTGGTGGTGTCAGCGGTGTAATGAACACAGGGAGCTGAAGGAAGAAGCTGTTTCCAGCTCAGCACTTTATGTAGAATGTATGAATGAGATCTGGAGCTGAATAAAGAACGTCATGATGCTGTATTCGCTCATGCGCTCCCTCCTTCACTCGCTCCAGATGGCTGTGGAGTTTAGCCAAACCCTTTTTTTTAAATCTCTCTCTCTCTCTCTCTGTCTCTCTCTCTCTCTGTCTTTCTCTCTCTCTCTCTCTCTCTCTCTCTCTGCCTCTCTCTCTCTCTCTGTCTCTCTGCCTCTCTCTCTCTCTCTCTCTGTCTCTCTCTCTGTCTCTCTCTCTCTCTCTCTCTCTCTCTCTCATTTTCTTTCCCTCTCTCTCTCTCTCTCTCTCTCTCTCTCTCTCTCTCTCTCTCTCTCTCTCTCTCTCTCTCTCTCTCTCTCTCTCTCTCTCTCTCTCTCTCTCTCTCTCTCGTATCAGTCTGTCTCGCTCTGTCTCTGTCTCTCGCTCTGCGTGTCTGTCTCTCTGTCTGTCTTTCGTGCCAGCTCTGTCTCGGTCTCTTGCACTCTTTCTCTCTCATACACACAGAGCAGCTCCTGCACTCTGAATGAGAAGGGGTGATATCCTGAGTATCCATGGAAGAGAGGCTATCAGTATCATCTATATGGGTCCATATTCTAATTCACCCCCCACCCCACTCGTCTCAATCATGTAATTATGTTGCGCTATGTATTGTGATTGGAAGGTCGAGCGTTTTTGCAGTGTAAAAGCATGAACAACTGCAGAGAACGCTTACAGTCAACTTGAATTGTTGCAGTTTTATTTATTGAACATATGACTTTTGTTTTAATGAGCTCGTAGCTTCTGTTTGTCCCTGGTGCTGCAGTTTCTTGCTGGTGGTAAAAGATTTGTGCTGTCATGGCTGCAGATGGTGGCAGAATGTTCCTCCGCTGCTCCATTCAGAACAGTATATGTGATTTGCAGTTGTCTTTGGAATCAAAGAGACTGATCTGACCTGATCTGACCTGACCTTTATCTCTGACTGATTAGCATTGTGTTCAAAAGGCAGGCTGCTGAAATTCAGTTCAGTTCAACTCAATTCAATTGTCATTACACCAATACCGGGTTATACAGCCAGGCTTCTTCTCCAGTGCAGTGTGTGTGTGTGTGTGTGTGTGTGTGTGTGTGTGTGTGTGTGTGTGTGTGTGTGTGTGTGTGTGTGTGTGTGTGTGTGTGTTTGCGCATACGTGCGTCCGTGTACAGTGCAAGACACATGTATAAATATATATGTGCATAGACAGTAGATGTGCAAAGTGTGCGAGAGCCGTATCTGTATCTCACAAGGTGATTTCCAGAACCGAGGTTCAGTTAGCATATCCCGGAGGCACACACAGCTTAGTGTAAGTGTACATGTAGGTGTGTACAGTGTGTTGAGGCGTCAAGTTAAGAAGGCGCTGCTGTAACGACACTCCCTATCACTTCACTGTAAATAAGCAGGCTGCGGTTTTGTGTAGTGGGAGGTTGCAGATGAATATGCTTATGATGGCTTTGTTTTATTTTCACATATGGACTGTGTGGAGGGTTTTCGTCGAGTCCATCAAATAATCGCAAGGATGTGAGGTGGGAGAGTGCCCCCCCGTTTGCCTGTACCGTCAGCAGCGTGTCACTGTTCACTGTATTTGGTAAAGTTCTGCTGACAGCACACGTCACTGCAGTAGTAATAACTGCTGAGACCGAAAGTCCCTCCTGGTTATTTTTGGCCAGTTTCTTCAGTAAATATAGACTTAATAAAAGGAACAGAAGCTTGAGCCAAAGTCTGGCTGAACGTTTGGCTTGGAGTCAGTTTGAGTGAGCTCATACTTTACCACCAGTAAACTCTCCTGGCCTCTCGAGATTGGGAACGTTTGGTGTTGTGATATAACTGCTGTAACACATGCATGCATAGACATGCTGTCTTCAAAGATGCTAACCTTTTAACTGTCTGTCTGTCTGTCTGTCTCTCCACAGATCTAATCCAGTGCACAAATGAAATGAATGTAAACATCCCACAGCTGGCAGACACGCTATTCGAGCGCACCACCAACACTAGCTGGGTGGTAGTCTTCAAATCCCTCATCACCACACATCACCTCATGGTCTACGGCAATGAGGTTAGTTATACACCTGCATGGATGTTGCTAATAGTGAAAAGCCGAAATTTGGTTGATAAATGGTTGTTAAGCAATTTGATTATTTCAGTCCTTTTATTTTAATTTCAAGGTCATGAATTTTAAATGGAGCTACTGAATATGGCTGTATTCAGTCTTGCCAGTAAAGCCCTGTCAGTAAAATACAATGCAGCACTGTGCATATTGTATATTTAATAGGAAATAATACAAATTTAAAATTTGATGCTGGCAGCATGTGTCAGAAATGTGGGGACAGGTTCCACAATTTTTATTATTATTTTTTTTTTAATGCTTAAAAAATGGAATGACTAAACCCCTCTGTGTCTGTAAAGGAACAAGGCAGTACAGCAGTATTGGAAGGGTGCGATAATCTGGCCCTCAAGTGCCACTGATTTCTCACTGTGTGGGCTCAGACCCACTTTCCAAAATTCTCTTCACATCCTCTGTGAACACGGTTCCTTAAACGCCACCACCGCTGCCGTCATCTTCTCTGAGCCGAGGCAGTGAACACGGTGCTGAACACGAACCTGTCCCCACTTTTTTGGAAATGTATTGCTGCCATTAGCTTCAAATCGGACACGTGTGGACATGTATATTAAAGTGTCTCCGTTTCACTGGTTGTGTATATATGGTCCTTGTTCTGTTGTTTATTAAAATCAGGGTTTAAATGATTTCCACATCAGTTCATTCTGTTTTTATTGATGTTTATTTATACCATGTCCCAGATTTTTGGGAAACAGAGATCTGTTATGAATCAGCTGGTTCGGATGTATGGTCCTTTGCTAGAATCGCTCTCTGCTCTTTCTTGTTCAGAATTGTGTTCCATGTATACACGGTTATGTCTAAATGTTATCTCAGCTGTTTGTATTAGAACCCATTGTACATGGGTGCCAGTCATTGTCACAAGAAGCAGGCCATAGTACACGTCTTATCTCCCTGTGGTTGTAATGTAGTTACTGTTTTACAGCGAGCTGACTGGCTTCCAAGCCAGGAAATGGAAAAAACCCTGATTTTCTTCCCCTTTATGTTCACAGCGATTCATTCAGTACTTGGCTTCCAGGAACACATTATTCAACCTCAGTAATTTCTTGGACAAAAGTGGCTTACAAGGTGGGTCCTTTCAAGCTCATTACTGGTGCACGTATTCCCAATGTCAGTAAGTCAAATCCCAGTGTAGTCCTGTTTGGGTTCCCCCTGTAAGGGTCCGAAGCTCTTGCTGCATTTGGTGCTGTGACAGCTTGGACAGGGGTCAATGTGTGATAGGACAGCACCAGAGGGACCTGTGGCAGCTGTCACAGCTTTCAAGCTCTCTCTCTCGCGCTCTCTCTCGCTTGCCCTCTCTCTCTTACTCTCTCTCTACCTGTCTCTTTCTCTCTCGCTCACCTTCTCGCTTGCTTTGCACAGTCTCTCTTTCTCTAGCCCTCTCTCTGTCTCTCTCTCTCTCTCTGTCTCTCTCTCTCTGTCTCTCTCTGTCTTTCTCTCTCTCTCTCTGTCTCTCTCAGTCTTTCTCTCTCTCTCTCTCTCTCTCTGTCTCTCTCTCTCTCTCTGTCTCTCTCTCTCTCTCTCTCTCTCTCTCTCTCTCTTTTTCTTTCTCTCTCTCTCTCTCTCTATTTCACTCTCAGTCTTTCTCTCTTTCTATCTCCCTCTCTCTCTCTCTCTCTCTCTCTCTATTTCTCTCTCTCTCTCTTTCTCTTTCTCAGTCTTTCTCTCTTTCTTTCTCTCTCTCTCTCTCTCTCTCTCTCTCTCTCTGTCTCTCTCTTTCTCAGTCTTTCCCTTATTCTCTCTCTCTCTTTCTCTCTCTATTTCCCTCCCTCTCTCTCTCTCTCTCTCTCTCTCTCTCTCTCTCTCTCTCTCTCTATTTCTCACTCTCCTGCTTGCTCACTCACTCTCTCCCCCGCTCCCTCACTCCCACCCATTCTTGCTCTTTCTGTCTTCCTCCCACTCCCCTCAGGGGCATGTTCAGCAGGATGGCTGAATTTCAGCTTAAATAAAGCACCCCTGGATTTATTTACCCAAGACTTTCCCATGTTAACAAGCTGTCCAGCCGCCAACATTCATACAGGGCGGAACCTGTAGAGCAGTTCTGCCTCCCCTCGGCGTAAATGTCTTGTATAGAGGCCGCAAGATGGCTTTAAAGGAAGGGGTCTCAAATTACAGGCCCGTGAAACACGCCTTCACGCCACTTTCAGTTATTGTGCAGCTATATATTTTCGTCTAATGGGAGGATTTCCTTCACCTGCTGTTGTGTCTGTAACATATGTCTCTAACATAAACTGTAAAATCAGCAATAATAGAATGTTACATGCGAGAGTGACAGAATGAAAGCCTGACGCAGTGTGACTGCTGCACACTGAGCCTGCACCTTCTGTTTTAGCTGTGCCTAATTCAGCTATTCTAATTTAGGCCGATAGGTAAATCTGCTTTTGTGGATTCATTCATGTCAGTGATGGTTGCGACAAGTTTCCATGTTACAGTTTAACATGGAAACCTCTTTATTGCTCCATTTGCTCCCCCCCGAAGAAAAAGTGGTCTTCAAGTAATTGGGTTTCAGCCCCCAGCTATACAGACTCAAACATATAGCTAGAGGAATTTCTAGATACTAAATGGTTTGGCTAATAATGTTCATGTTGCTGGTGAACTAATGGTATGTATGAAAAAGCACACGCCTGTTAAGGGGAAACCTATTTGGCTCATAAGGCCCATCTAACTCCCATCAGTTCATTAAATCCATTCTTTGAAGTTAGCCCAATGTTAGCAGTGTTAGCATGTATGGTCCCACCTTTACCTGTACAAACAGTCCTAGCAGCAGTCTAATTAACGGCCATGCTCCTGCAGTAGAAGACCGTATAGCATGGAGAAGGATGTTGTTTTTAGAAGTGCTATAAATGGATCAGAATCGCATTGGAACTGGTCCAAAGTGTTGTAATGGAGTTTGCGACAGGTGTTTTGTGTGCCCAAAGATTTTCAAAAGACGCTCATAACCATTTCATTTATTCTTCTTTTCCAGGTTATGATATGTCCACCTTTATCCGGAGATATAGCCGCTATCTGAACGAGAAAGCTGTGTCCTACAGACAGGTGGCTTTTGACTTCACTAAAGTGAAAAGAGGGTAAGTGTATTTTCCTTTCCAGCGTAGCAGAGGCCTGTCTGGGGCTAGCAGCAGGTAGCTGGGTGTGTTTTTAAAAGACCTTTCTGCTGCAGAGATCTGGATGAAGCAGAGAACAGTTAACAGTGTCCTGACCGTTAACCAGTACTGGTAGCATATGAGCTTGAGTTGAATTGCTGGACGACTTGCTATCATGCATATTGTTGTCTATTGTTTTATACATACATACATACAGCGCTGGAAAAAATTAAGAGACCACCTCTAAATGATCAGTGTCTCTGGTTGTACAGGTTCTGGGTTTGTGTTGGACCAGAATCCCTCAGTTCTGTTTGATTCTCTACACTACTGGAACCATGTCCCCCAAACTCCAGATCAGATATTGTATTAGATCTGTGTATTTAGAAAATCACTAATGACCTCCAGAAGCCTGTTTTTAGAACCATGCTCGCTGTGCGTTTCACCCCAGCCACCGCTCGCCAGTCTCTCTGTAGGTCATGTGAGGTCATCTTACGGTGGGTAAGGGACATTGGGATGAAGTGGCGCTCATCACGGTCAGTAGAGAGGGGGTTTGGCCCTCTGCCAGTCTGTAGCTGTGTTGTCCTGTGTGTTGGCTGCTGGACCTTGTTCTTATGAACCAGACGCTCACTGTATCTGCCAGTAAAGCTAGAACCCAACCTTCGGTTCCTCACTAAGAACCTGCTGTACATGTGGAGATGCTGATTAAAGAAGAAACTGGGGTGCTCTCTTATTTATTTCCAGAGCTATGCTTTATATATGTGTACACACACACACACACACACACACACACACACACACACACACACACACACTAGTCTGATGGTCTCATGATATTGTCCGTTTCTTCACTCCAGGGCAGATGGCGTGATGAGAACCATGAACACGGAGAAGCTGCTGAAAACCCTCCCCATCGTCCAGAATCAGATGGACTCTCTTCTCGACTTCAATGTGAGTTTGACCTTCGGAACACAGGCGTCTCATTAATCTCCTAAGGTCTGTTTGTTTGTACTGGTTTGTGTCTATACTTTATCTGCTGGTATATGGGTATTAGCGTTAGCCAGGTCTTACCTCACAGACTGTTGATGATACTTAGAGAGTCTTTGCCCTGATCCTCCTCAACTCGTTAAAATCTGCCCTCAGAGTAGATTCGAGCCACATTAATGACCATGTTGGTCCTAGTATAAGACATTCTGAGCACTACAGTCTTTTTTTTGCCACTCTATAAAAGATGCTGTATAAAATTCCTGCCTTAAAGGAAGAAAATCTACACTGTTTGATGAATCCAGTTACAGTATTGAGACACCACCTTAATATTTCTTTACTCAACAGGTGAATGCCAACGAACTCACTAACGGGGTCATCAACGCTGCCTTCATGCTCTTGTTCAAAGATGCCATCCGGCTGTTTGCTGCCTACAACGAAGGGATCATCAACCTGCTCGGTAAACTGCCTTTACCCTAAAGCGGCATGTTTGTGCCGCGCTCGCTCCTGATGCGTGTTGACTTCCTGGTGTTTGCCTGCCCCCACTGTGTCCTGCTGAAGAAGGTTTTGTGTTTGTCCTGACGTAGCCCAGTCTGTGTACTTTGAGCCCTCTCTCTGTTTTATGAGGCCCACTGCTTTGCTTTACAACAACCGGCCATAATTATACCTCTCTGGACGGTCATTCACATAATAACTGTTATGACCGTAGGGTTTTTAAGCAAACTGAGTTACGTATCTCGTTATGGAGTTCTGGCTGAGCTGTTAATCCGGCGAGAGGCTGATAGAGGCTCTTGAGCAGAAACTTGTAGCAGGAAAGCTGAGAACTTTCATGAGGAGTAAGGATCCTGAGAGTTTGTTGGTAACAGCTTTGTGTTTGATAGGGATATTAGAGCATGTTTATGTTGGCTGGATGAGCAGCTGACGTGAATTGCAGAGTGGTATTGCCATAAATGAATGTGAGCGTTTGTGCAGAATGGCAGACTGGTGAGACATGCTTTGGATCATGTCCTAATGACAAATACCAGAAATAACAGGGCCTTGTGAAATTGTTGAAACTGCTCTGTAAACACTCTGAAGTTGACCTAGACGATGGAGTTTACTTCAGGTGCAAGTAAACGTTAGTAACAATTTCCATACAGTGATATACATACAGTAATAATGCAAAGTTCAATCAAACTCAGTTTATAGCTGCACCTCCCAGCCCCCTCTTTCCGCCATGTCTTCTGTGTAGGCCACTCTCGCTGATTAAAACTTGACATGTCAGGGCTCTAGACTAACTTTTTGAACTGGTTGCACTGGTGCGCCTAACGTTTTTTCTTAGGTGCACCAGCACCAAAGTTAGGTGCACCCAAATTTTCAACTGCATCACATTCAGAACAGCAGTTTTACATGTTCACTTTTTCTTTTCTTTTTTTAAATTGCTGCCCATATAGGCCTGTAAATGATTTAACTAAGGTGGTCAACATAAAGCTTTATTTGAAGCTTCCTACAGTAAAGGTTAACACTTGGGCAGTGCATTTGTTGGGGCACGTAATGTGTTTTTATAGATGTCGTTGTGCTTTTTCAGCGTAAAAATGTACCAGTCACAAACGCGCCGGCCATGTCTTCCCACACTCCTTACAGTCAGTGGCAGTAACTCGGATCCGATCCGTATGTGGCTAGTTATTGATGAGGGACCAGGGCTTGACATAAACCAACGCTCTGACAGTGCATCAGCCTTCCCAGGTTACGCCAGCTTCCATGTGTTTATCTGAGGCTAAATCTGGGGTGGCGTTTCACGTACAACGCGGAGGTTAGCATGATTGGCTAAAATTGGCGTCGTACTTTGTTAGTACCACAGTAGTTGAACGTGGAACCACCATAGCTCGAACACACCATGTTTCCAGATGTGTTTTGGTCGGACTTTCACAGCGGGAAACTGTGTTAAAAACTCACAAACCTGCGTGAGATTAAACCAAAATTTGATAGTTGTGACCGAAATCACGTGATGAACACATTATTTTGGCAACCCATGTTTATTCATATTATAAAAATCCAACAATAATATTAATAGAATCAACAATCATATGGTAATAAAAAATATAATAATAATAATAATAATAATAATAATAATAATAATAATAATAAATATAAGTATTAATAATATATTAATGTGTATCATTATCATTATGAACATGGTAATAATATGTAAAGCTTCTTTTAGAAGGAACAAATGGAAGAACTTTAGCCACCACCGATGCATTTGTAGGCATACTGCCATTACTGATACATCGCTGTGTCTTACTGGCGCAGTCCAGCCATGCGATACGATGTGATCCAGCTTTATTTGCATGCATTATATACTGTCCAGTCAGCAATTTTGACAGCCTTTGACAGTATAAATGTTTGTACCCCGTGATTATCAGCTTATGAGTTACCTGGCGTCCTGCGTCATCACGCGGTCACCAGGAACTAAGCTTCTGACACAGGTCTACAGCTCCAACTACTCAACTTAACGAGTGTTTTGCGAACGTTCGGTGGAACTACGGTTTTGGGAAACACCTAGTCGCTTAAATGGGTTCGGATGTATGTGGTCTCCATAGTTTTGAACTGTTTTGGGAAAACACTTCGCCGCAGCTTGTCGTTCCAACTATGTTTGCTAACGTAGTTACCACGATGGTTTTGGGAAACGTAGTCTGACTGCACACAGCACTTTCAAACGTACAGCACGTACAGGAATATCAGGACGGCAATCAGGAGGTCCCGCCCTTCGCTATTTGATTTTTTAGCACGAAATGGGCTCTGTTTTTATCCACAGGGAGACTTTCCGAAATGGGTTTTCTTTTTTCCCCCCATGAACGGCTGGTCGCACTGGTGCGACCTCAGACAGCAACAATTGAGGAAATTAGGTTAATGTGCGACCCAATTGGTCCATCTAAGCCCTGCAATGTTGATATCAAAACGTTAACTGCATGTCACAACTGCACTACAAATATAATTTGGCCTGTTTAAGGTAGTAACTACCTGCAGGTGCAGTGATGGGGCTATAAATACCTACGGTGTGTGAGTGACGGGATTCATAGATTGAGAAGAGGTGCTACAGTGCAGGGAATGTCTCTTTTCCCTGCAGATGTTAATGATTGGATAAAAGGAGGGACTGCATGTGGGCGTGGCCAAAGACCATAGTGTGAAGGAAGTAGCTGAATCTGCAGGTGTATGGAAGCGTACGGTCATACGGGTCTACCAGCAGTGGCTAAAATCCCAGGCTATAGGGAATTCTCCTTGGTATTGTGCCAGGGAAAGTAGCATAAGGACGTACTAAGGCTGTTATCATAAAATTCTATGAAGGAAAAAATAGGCATTCAAGCATTGCGAGGTAGCACAGTCTGTAGAAGCGCTGCCAGGTTCCTTCTCCAGTGCAGTGATTTAAATGAGTAACAGTGCGAAAGGCCAGATGAGCACTAACTGTAGGTCTGAATATGACTAGAACTGAGGTGCAACCAGCAGTTAGCATAAAGATGTAGTAGAGCGAACTGCAGCTCAGGTGCTTTAATGTGCATATGGGACGGTTCAGTGTGTCGAGGTAGCCTGGGGTGCTGTTTGAGTAGTGGCTGTAAACAGTAGGTAGTGTCGCCGTGTATCGCGATATAGATGGAATCGATGAGGCATATCATATCGTCAGGGCCTTGCCAGTACACTGCCCTAGTTATGAGACTATACTGCTGCCCACTACACTGTGGCAAACATGGTAGACATCTGTCATGGTTGACTGTGGTTGGGGCGTCTTGTGTGAAGCTGCAGTTAGCCAGGGAGCTAACACCACAGTTATCAGCCTGGCTAACTTGTTAACCGCTAGCTAATACAGTCTCCTGGCTGATGCCCTATCCCTGTCTGGCTTTCCCTCTGTGCTTATGTTCATGTGTAGCCAGGTGGCAGGAAATGTTTGGAGGTTTGTGCGTACTGGTAGCTGGTGTTTCCTTCATTTTGGAGGTTTGGCGTCATGATGGGATGCGAATTCCAGGAGAGTCAGGCCAGTGATGCCGTATCTGGGAGAGTTAACCTTATCTGGGAGAGCTAAAATGCCTAGGGTTGGCTCAGCAGCTTTTTTTGCATAATTGGCTCGAGGGACATTTTGATGGAGACTTTGAGAAGCTAAAATTTGTTGGTTTGTTTGTTTGTTTGTTTGCCAGGCAGTAAACAGTGCCAGCGCTCCCCACAGCTGCTGCACAAACTCTGATCACAAAAAGCAGCACTGCTCTGTGTACCCAGCTCCTTACGTCCTTATGATGAAGGTACACAGTAAGAAATGGTTTGAGGGAGGGACGGAGCAAAATGTTCCTTTCCTGGTGCTGCAGTTACATTCTGCTACCTGTGCACCATTATACTAACAGCTGCATCATTTAAGGTGGACTTGGAAAGTTGGATACTAAGAAGCCGGCTAATACAGCATTGTGATAAGAGGAAAAGAAAAACAGCTGCTGCAGAATATGAACTACTTCCTGTCCAGAAGTTATGGCTGCAGTAATGACCTTCTCAGAACATCGCTTCCTCTTGGCCCTCCTTATATGAAATCGGCCCAGTCCGCTGTAATGACGAGTACCTGATGTTATTTGGTTTTAATCTACAGATTCTCATTATATCACGATAATCAGCTACTCGGAAAACAAGCTGAACATCAGGGTGGTCTAATATCTGCTGAATCGTTTATCATGGGCTCTGGTGTGTCTTGTTTAAGATGAAGTGGGACCCCAGTGGAAAGACCTGAACGTCTGAGTTGACGCCAGTTGCGCTACCCGCTTGCTACTGCCCTTTGGGGGCTTATTTTGTTAGAGTGTTGGCAGGGCAGATGTTGAAAGTGGAGTTTGAGAACTCGTAGTCTTAAACTCCTCACATCTCGATCCCAGAGTTTAGAGTATTTTGGAGCCAAGTGGAGACTTGCAGCCTTAGAACGTAAAGGGCCTGCTGTGTCGGTTCTTCCACTGTACACTGGTATAGTAGTTTCTCCAGTCAAGGTTGTGTATTTAGTGAGTCTGTAAGTAACTGTACGTTCTTTTCTCTACACAGAGAAGTACTTTGATATGAAGAAGGCACAATGTAAAGAGGGGCTCGACATCTATAAGAAATTCCTCACTCGAATGACAAGAATCTCAGAGTTCCTCAAAGTGGCCGAGGTAAGTCTGTCTGCCCATACGGTGTAGCCTGAGCTCTGCATACGACAGTCGGTATGTAAGGCAGTCAGTGAGTCATCATTGTACTTTATTCATTGATCCTCTAAAGCGAACACTGCAGCTCAGAGACGGAGAGCAGTCGGTCAAATTCTTTTTTTTTTTTTTTTTTTTTTAAAGTATGTTTATACAGTGATATGTCGTTGTTCATACTGGACCAAACGCTGACTGTAAATATTGTCTCTTCTGTCTGAACACAGCAAGTGGGCATTGACCGAGGAGACATTCCAGACCTGTCTCAGGTAAGATGTGTAACTTTCAGGCACTCTCCGCTATAAGCTTAGTAATACTGACCCGGTTGTGCTGCCTGTGAGCTTTGACTGCAGTCTGACCTCGCTAACCTCCCTTTGCCCTTGCTGCCGTAACCACATGCGCACACACACACACACACACACACACACAGCTACTAGTCTCCTAGTGCTCTCCAGTAGGCCCAGAATTGAGGAACTGTGTAGAACCTTGAAACCCAGATTTGACCGTGCCATTATTAGACAGTGTGGTTTTAGTGGGCTCAGCACAAAACTGATTTGCACAATTTTCCACTCACTGCTGAATGGTATCAATCATCCAGAACATATTTACTGCCCACTGCGGAAGTGCTAATGTAGACAAGTAGTGCGTAACTACATGACTAACTCATGACACACTTGTCTGAAACTGCTCCGGCTTGTTAACAGGATATTTTGGCCCCTGAACTTCAGTTTTAATATGTCGTATTATGCAGTATTCTGCAACGTGGTGGTACATGCCTCCGCCTCATTGGTTTTGACAGATCATTATTAAATATAATTTTATTATATTAAATATAAATGTTCTGCCGCTACAGTACCCAATATACATCTTACAAATACATCGTACTATTTCAGGAATCCATTTATTATCGACCAAGCATATGTGTACAACCATGTTAACAGTAGTGTAACTCCTGTTCTGCACAAAAACGTCCATCAGAAGGATGTTTCCTACCCTAGTTTAGCCTCCACCCCTTTTCAGTTTAGCCTAAAAGATATTCTAACTCATCCACGGAAAATTGGCTAATGTTAGCTTCAGCAGCTGTTCTCTTACCAGTATAGAAGAAAATGTTGCACGTTCAGAAATTCCAGTTACTCACCAAGCACATGCCCAGAAGTGAAAAGTAGAGTCAGTAAGTTACCTGCCAATCATGGCTCCTTCGCTAGAGTGGGTGGCAGCATGCACCCGCCAGAAGCAGCAGCCATCGTTTCACTTACTATCCGTTTTGTTCGATACCTGTCCTTAAATGATCTGACCAGGAGCGCCACCATCAACGTGATGCATAAAAGGTTAGCATATCTTCTCAGCCAGCAGCTCTACATTTTAACTCTCATGTTGGACTGAGGGCAAATACGACGCTACAGCGGCTCACTGTTACCTTTTGAAGGTACAAAGTGGTATTATAAGCCAAAATGGGCCAGGGCTAGCAGGTTAGCATGCTAACTTCAGCAACATGAGACGTAGAACTCTATGACGTACCGTCAAAAGGGTGTGTCCTCACATTCGGTTGGCCAACTCGGTTAATTTTGGAATATTTAAGACTTGTCCTGAAACCTGGGCTTGTATTGCACTGTACAAGCTTTTGTCTGCTGTTATAGATAAACAGTATGTCACATGGTGTCAAAAACAACATACAGAAGTCTGTTTGAGATTCATGCTAATTTAAGCTTCATCGACTTGACAGCTTCGTTAGCCTCGGAGCTTCAGTTCAGCAAACTCGGACACTAAACATGCCTAGGCTGATCAGTCATCCTGTATTTGGTGTAAGTGGAAAATGGTGCGAATTACTTTCCTTCACAGCCCTTTAACAGCAGTGCCGTACTCTCATCTCAGCACGGCTCAACTCGGCCTTTTTCAGCCCAGCACCCGCATCACCCCTGCATGATGCTGATGGGGAGATTGGCTCAGGCTGTTTGCTTTCTCTCTCTGTCTTCTCAGCGCTCTGCATATACAGCCATAAAGGTGTTGGCCATTTTTTCCATTTTCTTCTTTGTTACCGTAAGAGCGGACTCGGACTGAGGCTGGTTTCAGAGTGACCCGCCATGTCTGGTATAATTCAAACGTTAGCTCTCGCTCTTAGTAACCTTCACAGAATGCACACACGGCACGCTCAGGTGCTGGAAAAGAGCTAGCAGGTTATACACTCCACGCTGACAGAGACGTGATCTCAGGGAACCTGAGTAGGGCCCTCCTCCCTGTTTGATTTGGCTACAGGCGTTCATGGTGAAAGATGACCCTATTTGGAGAAACCTGGGTCAATGTTGGGCATGACCGTCCAGGAGGGCTGTAGTGGAGTTGCTGTTTGGAAGGAATACTCAGCAGACGCTAAAGCATTCTTAGCCTTAATGAGCTGCACCAATCATGCATAGCATTATGACCACCTCAATGTAGCTACACTCCTGATCCATTAAATCAGCTCCACCTACATATAGGAGCTCTCTGTAGTTCTACAGGTACAGACTGTAGTCCATCTGTTTCCCTGTATACCTTATTATCCTGTTCTTCAATGGTCAGGGACCGCCCAGAGTAGGTGTTATGTGGGTGATGGATCATTCTCAGCGCTGCAGTGACACTGACGTGGTGGTGGTGTGTTAGTTTGTGTGTTGTGCTGGTGTGAGTGGGTCAGACACATCATCAAAATAACATACTGGGGTACGTGTAGGTTCACTGTTCATTTCAGATAGTGAATAAATGGGCTGTGCTAGTTTTGTAGACACCGATTTCCATCACCACCACTGTAAGAGTCTGTATGTTTCCCTGCAGTGGACCATTTCACATGAGACCTTTCTTGTTCTGAAAGGCTGTTTCCACTAAATTATGCTTATATGGTTTAGAAAAATGGGTCAAATTCTCCTTGAACTACAGAGAAATTGTCAGTCGTAATCAGCCACATACTCTACTACAGAATTCCTTCAAGGTCCGCATGCCTTTGTTTCCAGGTTCTTTCTTCTTTTCTTAAATTCTCTGAAAATGCTTCCTCCAAACTACCACCTTTATACTCTGTATCTTTCCCTATCTCTGTTTTCAGTTTACAGTCTGTGTAAGTATCCGCATCTCCCTCTCTTTCTCGGTGTTTGATGGTAGTAGCTCGTTCGCTTCGTGACGTCAAAGTACTTTGCATGCTCGCTGTGGTGTACGTACGTGTGTGTGTGTGTGTGTGTGTGTGTGTGTATGCATGTGTGCAGCACTAAAATGGTGAACCTCCCCTCTCTCCAGGCCCCCAGTAGTCTCCTGGATGCCTTAGAGCAGCACTTGGCTTCACTAGAGGGGAAAAAGGTGAAGGACTCCACGGCGGCCAGCAGGTACGGTTGACCCGCTTCGTTAACTGTGCATTCCAGTTTCCAGCCAAGCTGTTGTCCAGAACGTACAAATTTAGCAAGTGTGTCTGTCTGTGTGTGCGTGTCTGTGTGTGCGTGTCTGTGTGCGTGCGTGTCTGTGTGCGTGCGTGTCTGTGTGCGTGTGTGTCTGTGTGCGTGTGTGTCTGTGTGCGTGTCTGTCTGTGTGTGCGTGTCTGTGTCTGTCTCTGTCTCTGTGTGTGTCTGTGTGTGTCTGTCTCTCTGTGTGTGCGTGTGTGTCTGTCTCTCTGTGTGTGCGTGTGTGTCTGTCTCTCTGTGTGTGCGTGTGTGTCTGTCTCTCTGTGTGTGCGTGTGTGTCTGTCTCTCTGTGTGTCTGTGTGTCTGTCTCTCTGTGTGCGTGTGTGTCTGTCTCTCTGTGTGCGTGTGTGTCTGTGCGTGTGTGTCTGTCTCTGTGTGCGTGTGTGTCTGTCTCTGTGTGCGTGTGTGTCTGTCTCTGTGTGCGTGTGTGTCTTTCTGTGTGCGTGTGTGTCTCTCTGTGTGCGTGTGTGTCTCTGTGTGCGTGTCTGTCTCTCTGTGTGTCTGTCTCTCTGTGTGTGTGTCTGTCTCTCTGTGTGTGTGTCTGTCTCTCTGTGTGTGTGTCTGTCTGTCTCTGTGTGTGTGTGTGTGTGTGTGTCTGTCTGTCTCTGTGTGTGTGTCTGTCTGTGTGTGTGTGTGTGTGTGTGTGCGTGTCTGTCTGTCTCTGTGTGTGTGTGTATGTCTGTCTCTGTGTGTGTGTGTATGTCTGTCTCTGTGTGTGTGCGTGTCTGTGTCTGTCTGTCTCTGTGTGTATGTCTGTCTGTCTCTGTGTGTGTGTGTCTGTCTGTCTCTGTGTGTGTGTGTCTGTCTGTCTCTGTGTGTGTGTCTGTCTGTCTGTGTGTGTGTGTGTGCGTGTCTGTGTGTGTCTGTCTGTCTCTGTCTGTCTCTGTGTGTGTGTCTGTCTGTCTCTGTGTGTGTGTCTGTCTGTCTCTGTGTGTGTGTGTCTGTCTGTCTCTGTGTGTGTATGTCTGTCTGTCTCTGTGTGTGTGTGCGTGTCTGTCTGTCTCTGTCTGTATCTGTCTGCCTCTGTGTGTGTGAGTCTGTGTCTGTCTCTCTGTGTGAGTCTGTCTCTCTCTGTGTCTGTCTGTCCGTGCCTGTCTGTCTGTGTGTGTGTCTGTCTGTGTGTGTGTGTCTGTGTGGGGGTGGCTGGAAGAGCTTTTCGCTCTGTAACTGAGGTGAATTTTGTTGAATTGTTAAGAATGCATATTCAGATGTAGAAAGCAGATGGTCCCCCAACTGGTCACGTACTACAAACAGACCTTGAAGTGCTGTGTCCGTCTCTCAAATCTTTTAGGAATCAGGAACACTTGTAGATTTGATTCTGTGATTTTCAGCATTGTGATTCATCATTTTCTGATTTCTATTAAATATTAAATATCTCTGTGGCACTTTTGTGAATGAGTAATGCAGTAGTAGTGTACTTAGCAGGAAAAAAAATAAACTCTAAAAGGTGACTAGTCTGATGTTCAGAATGGAAGAGTGACGCCTTGTGCAATCATCAGTGGCATTAGAACCAGAATGTGGACGATGCCAAACACCGCACACAGCAGTTCAGTCTGCACTCCAGTACTTCCACTTTATAAGACAGTTGTATGTTGCTGTTTGCCTTTAAATGACACCTCTTCACTGGAATTTGATGACTCGCGATTTGAGCAGCAGTAAAAACACTTCTCTAGCTTCAGCATTTGGACGGAAGTCAGGGGTCGAAGTCCCTTACTGAGAGGGGAATCAGGAAACCCTGTCTGTTTGTGTGCTGCAGGCCTGGGGAAGTCCACTTTCACCAACACAGCAAATGATACTGGCATGTTTACTCACTCTGTCATCTTTCTCTCTCTCTCTCCCCCTCTCTTGCTCTTGCACATGCTATGTCTCTCTCTTCTTCTCTCTCCCTCCCTCTCTCCCTCTCCTAGGGCCAGTACGCTATCCAACGCAGTGTCCTCCCTGGCGAACACAGGCATATCTTTCACTAAAGTGGACGAGCGGGAAAAGCAGGCAGCCCTTGAAGAGGAACAAGCTCGTTTAAAAGCACTTAAGGTGCGCTATGGCATGTGGCATCATGACTGCCCTAGAACTGTATGACTGAAATGTTAGAGACCTTCATTTATTTCATTTCCAGTCCCAATTGTTATTCGTTTTCCAGCATCAGGCAGTGGCAGTGCAGTACAAAAGCCTCTGCAGCTAAATATAACAGGAAGTTGAATAAATACTCCTTGGCCATATCAGAGTCCTTTCTTTTAGAGGGAATTGCTTTCAGTTTTCACACCTCTGAGGTTCAGTTCTAGACATAGGTTGCAGTTTCTGTCTCGCTTGATTCAAACAGTTCCACATGCATTCAATGAGGTCGAGTTCTGAGAACACCAGCAGCTGTATGTTTCTTCTTCTTCTTTGGCTATTTCTCACTAATGAACTTCTAACAGCTATACGTCCTTTTAGACTCTTAGCAATGAGTGTTCTTCTCACACCTATGCATGTAGAGGTAGTATTGGTGGTCTACTAGATCTTGCACCATTGTAAAGAGTGCTTTTTTTTTTTTCATTTTATTTGTTCATTCAGTCATTCATTTGCAGGGGGTGCTAATAAGGCAGGAAACACCCTGAACAGACCACCACAGGGCACACACACCCACACACACTAGCAATTTAGCAGCCCTAATATACCAACATGCGAGTCTTTCTCCTGTGGGTGCAGACTGGAGCACTGGAAGGAAACTGGCATCAAACTGGAAACGACGCACCCGAAAGAACATGCAAACTCTATACAGGCCCTGGTGGCCCTTATTGATCTGACAGCTCTACCTATTGCGCTACCCTCCATTTACATCATAGGTATTTTGGTGTCCCTTCAGAAGCGTTGACCTAAGTTTAACCATTGGTTATTAACTAGCTAATAAACACCTTTAAAAAACGTAAAATCATTAATAAGCAGTTTTAAACCATGACATAAACTAATGACATTAATAAACTAGTTATAAACCAGTAATAACCCTTTATTATAAGCCTTATTCTAAAGTGGTGCCTGTTTTGCTTAGATTTCCTTAGAAATGTCTCCTGGAAAAACGAATCACTTGTAGTTAGTGTTGACTGGATTTAAATAAATGAAGGGTCTCTGACGGACTGTGCAGGCACAAATAGGTGCCCCCAGAAGTGTCCTACTTGTCAAGGCTGCAGTATGTAAATATATATGAACAGTACTTTGCTTGTAGTTCGTGTGTATTTGGTATTCGCTACGATGCTACACTATGAAGCTGTATGCATGTTTCTCAGGAACAGCGCCTGAAGGAACTCTCCAAAAAGCCTTCCACATCCTCCACCACGGCTGCCTCTCCGGTCTCCACGGCAACCGGCAGCATCAGCACTGCCCCAGCCATCGACCTGTTTTCCACACCGAGCTCCACCAGCAGGTGAGGGAGAGGGAAAGGTGGTCAGGAAGTGTATTCCAGTCTTGCTCAGCTCTGCTGCTCCCAGTTCTTTTTTGATTCCCATTCTCTTTCACTTCCTGATATATCTGCCATTATATAAAAAATATTTCATTATACTAATACAATGCAAAGTGAAAAGAAGCTCCCCAGGGTAAGGTTCCACAATCTAGAAATACGCTCATCGTCAAAGAATAGCCGCACCCTGATAGACTTCTTGGATTGCAATGCAATATTTATTGAGCTACACATACAGAAGTCTGTCTCTCAGTATGGTGTTGGGCTGCATGCCAGACCCAACATGCCAGACGTCTCAGCATGGAGTTGTAGAGGTTCCTAATGGTGTCCTGTGATAATCCATCCCATGCAAATTGAATATCCTCTCACAGTTCCTGCAGATTGTGCGGTAGGGGTAGAGGTGGAGTGACACCAGGACTTCATCTTGGTGCTGACCACGGTGCCTCCATACACTGATTTGTTTGGTCGTCTCCACCCAAGACAAAAGCGGGACTCGTCACTGAAGATGACCCGCTGCCATTCTGAGTCACTCCATGACAGTCCGGCATGACACCACTGCAGTCTTTGGTGACGGTGACGGGGCGTTAAGGACAGCCGCTGTAACAGTCTGTCGGCATGTAGTCCTGTGTTATATAGCCGACTGTCAACGGTGCTGGCACTAACAGGATGGAGGCATCACTGCTTGCTGAATGTCCGCTATCGTGGCTGTTGGGTCAGTCAGGTACAGCGATAAGGCCGGTCCTTGCTTACGTCTTGCTTACGCAATGTCAAACCTGCCCAACAAGTTTCATTACTGTTGATTTCTTCTTGTGTTTTTTCTAGATGTTTACATTTGTTTAGATTTAAACGCTGGTTAATGTTCATTAGCGAGCCAGCTAACTCGAATTGATGACCCGGTTTCTATTTCTCATGGGTGGTAATCATTTAACACATGGTGGATTTTGGGTAGCAGGTTTTGTGGTATAATATTGGTGGTGATAGTAATGCTGCCGCTGCTGGTGCTACTACTGTTATCACTATTCCAGCAGCTAGTAAAACTAAATAATAATAATAATAATAATAATAATAATGAGAAGAGTACAATTACATTTATGTGTGATGTATTTTATAGATCACCTGCCATTTTAGTTAGTGGACACAACGCAGTTAAATGTTTTTATTTTGCGCCATTCGTTATTGCTTATCAAAATGTGTAGTTCCATATTGGCTTCCAAGGCTTAGTTTTATTTTAAAATATGTCTCTTATTTGACACAAATGATGACTGGTCAGTTCTGTGGATGGGGATATCGTACCCCAGTGGGACAAGATACACCTTTTAAAGGTTTCTTTTCATGGGCAAAACAAAAGATTGACTAGCTAAGTACGTTTTTGTACAAGCCAATTTTTTTTCTCAGATATGGTATAGCTTTACGGTAAATGGGCCTAAATATGTGCAGGGATTTAATTATAGTTAGATATATAGTTTTGCCTGAGGACTCCAGAAGTGGCATTCCTGCTTAGAAGGGTAATCTGACATTTTCCCATATGCCCACCACTGTATGAATGGATCTTCCACTGAGCTACCGTAATCGATTTAATCAAAGCAGTCAATGCGCTGACGTGTTTTTACTCTTAGTGCAGCGTGTAGATTCTCCCCCACTGTCAAACTCCCTCTCGGTAACTTGCCTTCCATTTACAGCCCTCTGAGCAGCATTCACCGCATGGGCTAATGAAGGCGAGCGATTTGGGCTGCAATTATACCATTAAGAGAAGTTGTGCTGAGAGGATAAATAATGGTGTGGCGGCTCCAGTGTGGGAGAGATTGGAGGTCTTGCCGTTCTTTGAGTAACAGGCATTAACAGTCTAGTGAACCAGTTTTTAATCTTGACTGTGATTTGTAGTGTGCGACTACAGGCTTACAGGTATAGACGGCCCATCTCTGCTTTGTACCAAGGTATCCAGATTCCTGTCTGGAGAATACCCGGCCCAGTAAAAAGTGGCACTGGGTCCCCAGCCTTTGGTGTGCAGACTTAGCATCCGAAATCAACCTGTCAGCTTAGTCTTTGCGCACACGTGAGAGAAATTCTTGGCCTTCTTAAGTAAATTTTTACGAGGGCCATTAATGGAGTTTGTGTGTGTCTGTGTTCTTGTGTGTTTTGCTCCAGTACTTCAAAGGTGCCGAGTGATCTTCTTGACCTGCAGCCAGCGTTCCAGCCATCTCTGCCTCTCCCCACTGCTCTGCCTGTAGCAAACACATGGGGAGGTAAGTGTAACCCCTTACAAGCCACTATGTCCTCACCTGCAAGAGGGTTGCTTCTAAATCCAGAGCACTTATTTTATTCGTTTAAACAGGAATAGGAGAAGGAAGGAATTCGGGCTGTTTGAATATCAGACAACATTGATAGCGAGCTACGTGCGATTGCACTATCAGGCCTTGTGTTAACAGTGCTGGACTGACTTTATTTACACACAGTTCTCGGGTAATATTTAAGTGCTGATATGTAATCTAATATTGGACAGCTCGTCGGTATTCCGCTCACTGTAAACTCCAGTTGTAGAGGTGGTATTTTTTTGGGGGGGCCAAAACCAGAAGGCAGAGGTTGATGGTGCTACAATCGTCTATCCTTGTTTATGAGGTGGGAGAAATGTACTCCAAAGTCGAGGCTTGAGGCTGATGCAGGACACGAAGAGTCCGTCGCTCTATAGCCGCAAGTGCTGAGCTAAGCTCTTCTCACCTGGATTATGTAACTCGGACACAAAGTTCCTCTGGTTTATGTTGGTGCTGTAGATTTGAGATTGCACTTTTTTGCAAGTCTCATGAAGAAGTGCCGTTAATGTTGCTTTGTTTTTTTGATACTTTGCTTACAATTACACTTTTAATGGCTACTGTATCGTAAATGATCAACTTGGCGA
>JAMWET010000789.1:27500-40000 GCA_024036415.1 Prochilodus magdalenae | reverse complement strand
TATTTCACTTCTAAGAGCTGCTCAGTCAAGGTAAGCATTGGCCAGTCCTGCTGTGGTAGAGTCCAGTGGCTTTAATAGCACTGTTATTCCCTCAGCGCTCTCTGAATAGATCCACCTCACTTCACATTAGAAAAGCTGTATGGGCTGCTTTCCCAGATGTAGATTTAGTCTAGTCCTGAACTAGCCATGAATAACATTTTGGTAAAATTCCTTTTAGTCTAGGCCTAGGCTTGATCTCTGTCTGGGAAACGGACTCAGAAGAATGCTCCATGCTTAATGCATGTTAGTGTAAATATGAATGCTCTTATTGGGCCTGTGATCGAATGTCAAAATGGCATTAGAGGTATGGATTCAGTGTTCCGGGGACCATCCTGGTCCTAATCCTGGCTCAGTCTGTATTTGTTGTGTGTTTGTGTCCGCTCCGTGTCCGTACATGTGAATCTGCACGCAGTGTCTCCTCATCTCTAACGTTTTCCTTCTGTTGTCTTGTTTTCTTTTTCTTCATGGCTGTGTAGATCCTTTTACTTCTTCCGAGACTGTCGACGACTCCATTCCAAACTGAAACCCTTTCCTTACCAAACCTGTCGATGCTGTTCATCCACCTCTTGTGTCTTCAGATGCTGTTAGTTTTCCTTCTAGGACACCCAGTCATGAAATGTTTGGTGGTAAATGGCTTTTCTTTTCTTTCACTCAGCATTGCGTTCGTCTCCTGCAGTTTTACTTTCTTTTTTTCCATTCCCGTTTGATGCATGCTCCGCTGCACCTTGGTTGCAGCCATTTACTGCCTAGATCTAGAGATATGTGGTGTGTGTGTGTGCGTGCGGGTTTTGGGGTATTTTGTACAGCTTCCTGCTTCTGTTTTAACAAGCTTAATTATTTATCCTTGAAGAAAGATGTCAGTGTAAATGTTCTTCATGCGGCCGCTTACTATGTACAGTAGCCTAATACCTGCACACGGAAAGCCAGCTTAGGACACATGGACAAACTGAAGCAGAGATAGCTGATTGAGTATTTTGACATGAGCTACCCAGACCAGAAATGAGTCACCTGTGACTGAAATACCTGAATACCTCCACAAGCACCAATAACCGCTGTGATTGTGGCCTACATCCAGAAACTGGGCCACTCCAGTCCATCCCAAATCCAAAGTTCAGACCCTCTCGCATCACAGAATTGGTCGGTTGGTCCAGATTTGGTGGATGCCTTCCCTGGCGGTTTACTGGTTGTTCCAGGAAGTTCCCACAGATCTCCAAAAGGGTTCAATCTGGGGATTTTGCGGTGCCAGTCCAGATGCATGAATGCTCCTGAATGTTCATGGTGCCAATCAGTTACATCTGCAGCCCTGTGACCTCGAGTACTGTCGTCTTGGAATACAGGGATGGGAACGTTATGTTCCTCGGTGAGATGATGAGCAACAAGCAAAACCTGGATGTCCAGCAACTCAGTATAGACACTGTGGTCCAACTGTACTGTCACCTCAACCACAGAACCCACTTCTACATAAACACCCCCAAAACGTCAGAGGGGACTCATTTTCTGAATCATAAGGGAGCTTAGGATGGCAGGAAGACCGGCACCAATGTGTTGTCTGAATGAGCCATTGGCAATTAATGATGCCCTGGAGGATATGAGGTGCAGACAGACAGAAGGAAGGAGGAGAGGAAGGTTACCTTATAAAAGCCGCCATGTGAAAGTCTGCTGTTACTTGTAGCTCTGTATAGTCTTTTGTAATACCTGGTGAAATTATAAAATTAAGGTTATTAAAAAGCCCTGTTTACATTAATGAGTGGTTGCAGATGTGGAAGCTTTAACGAGCTCCACCATGGTTGAGTTCTGCCCCTGTCTAATTCTAGAGAAGGTTCTAAAGCCAGACGGGATAGCAGGGCATGGACCACTGCATGTGAAATGCGGTCACTTCTGTGTGCATGCATGTTGTGTCCAACCTGATGGACAGTTGCAGTAACTGGAAACTGCTGGCTATGATGATGCATCATCTATAAAGCTCAGCTTTCGAATGCGGCAGAACCTCAAAGCTGCAGGTACAGGTCTGGTTCAGGCTTCAGTTTCAGTGCCTGTGAAGACTTCTCTTGTGCGTGCATGCATGTGTGCCACAGAGCCTGCATGGCTGTTCCAAACTAGCTGTGTTGCTTATTGTTAGAGGGGAATAACAACAACAACCAGCATTCTGGACATTAAAGAGCAGATGGTTATTGTTTTGGGGGAGCGTGTGTGCGTGCGTCTGTGTGAGTGACCACATGTTCCCAGCTGTTATGTAGTAGCCCTGTTGCAATGATCCTGCTGCTTGGAAGATCCATGCTGAGATATCAAGGGGAACAGATTCAGTGTAGATTTGGACTCGTTGCTCTGCCTAATCTGCCCAGGACGCTTTCCCAGTTTTGATTTATAGAGCTGCCTGAGACTATATAACCCGTGAGCACCGTTTGTGTTTGGTGGCCATGTTTAATGACCTTCATCTTGGCTGCATGATGACTTGAGGAGGGGCCGACCGATATATCGGTTTAGGGATAGAAACAAACCAAGGTTCCTCTGATTTGTTGGTAATCACCAAAATTGGCTCTAATTAATAAACTGCTTGAGATTTCTTGATATACATTAGACCACCATCTGCCCAACATGACAGCACTCCAGACTAATGCTGGACTAATACAGTTAGCTCAGAGACACTGATAAATATTTTGGGAAGCTTCATGCTGTCACTAAAATATATTATTTAGGAAGTTTTTGTTTTAGCTCTCCTGCTTGAGAAGTTTTTTTCTTAACTGTGCTGCCTAACTGGCTAAGTTTTGGCAGCTCCATACAATCAGTATGTGTAATTTTTTTTTTTTTTTTTTTTAAATATCGGTCGGGCCCAGACTTGAGATGTGTCCCGCTATCCACAAGTTAAAGAAGTTGCTGCAGTGTTTCCTGTACCATCTACTTTTTTATTATTATATCTCTTTTATTGTTGTATTTTATTTTATTGTTTTATTAAATCATATTTTATTACTTATTTTGTTATTATTTAATTAATTCATTACCTTTATATTAAGTTAAGTAATTAATATATGCTTAATTTCCCCATCATTAAAGTCTCTAAGTTTGACCTTGTTCCCTGAATGTGAATTGAAATTTTTTTGGTTCCCCAGATCATTACAATCCCTTTCTCGATTCAAGCTCCTCTGTTGCCTGCACTCTTGAGCCCTCTTCTCGGATAGAGGGTTTTCTCTCAGGTACAGACGCCCGCGTGTGAATCTGTTCTCTGGGTTCAGAAAGCAGAGCTTCATGCCGCAGGCCCTGTGTGTGTTTCTGCTGTCTTCTGCAGGCTTGCCGCCTCCTGTACTAACCCTCCTTCCCCTTCTGATGGAACTGTTTTTTTTGTTTCCCCGCTTTGTTTTTTTCCCTCTTGCTAGTTTTGCAGGCTTAATATATGCAAATATGCTTCTACATGTTCTAGTTGGTTTCCTGGTCACAACTTTGTGTTATCCTGTGTCTCAAATCGAGGACTTCTCTGGTCACTGTTGTGTTCACACCGGGAAATGCAGCAGGGGCATTCCATCGTTGCGTTCCTCAGCCTCAGATGGTTGACAGAATTTCAATTGAGCATCCTTTTGATATTTGTTACTGAAATATGTAGCATGCGTTACATAAAGCCTAGAGCCAATCCACTGATTTATCACTGAGGCCGATAAACAGACGTGATGTTCCAATTAGTAATGCTAATTATCTGCCCCAGCCATAAAAGCAGGCAGCCTCCATGGGCCTGCCCCAAAGCAGGTCTTCAAGGTACGTCATCAGAAGGTGTTTAGTCTTTAGACAGCCAGGTCTAGTTTCCAAGAAGGCATGTTTGCGAAGGTGGAGCAATGGGTAAATGCGTGATTCAGACTGGAGTGTATTTTTAATACCTCACTGACGTGTACATCGTATGCCGTTAGCAGTTGTAGTGCCTGGATAAAAGTCATTCAGGTTGCTTTAGTTCCCAAAGTTGGGTTGGCCATGGCTGACCTCTGACCCCCACCACCAATATATAAACAATATATATAAACAATATTATTCCCAAACCATTAGTCCATTAGCCACATGGTAAGACCAAAGGTACACTGACAAAGCCGTTCACCCATCCCTCCATCCTATTTGACCGAACCTATTCCAGCGCTCATCCATTTATCCTTCCGTTCTTCCTTCTGTCCCTCCCTCCAACCATCTGTCCATCCATGTCAAAGAACCTATCCCAGTGCTCATCCATCCATTCATCCATCCATCCATCCCTCCCTCTCCTTTCCTCCTCTCCTGGTCACAAACCTGTCGGGGCGCTCATTGACTGGAAGGCCTGGAGCTCATCCATCCATGTCTCAGAACCTACCCCAGCACTCTTCCATCCATCCATCCATGCCCCCCATGGCATGAAACCTATCCCAGCATCCATCCCTTCCCTCACAGAACCTGTCCCATCAGACTGATGGAACGCACATCAACATTCTGATGTTAATGGGAAGAGAAAATCAGTCTTTAGACAATCAAACATGGGGCAAACGTTCGTCCTGTCAGTGTAGCCGGACATTCAGAGGGGAACCATCCTGATAACCATCCTGGTGTGGAATGGCATCCTGGGTCCCTATCAGAAACTTAGAGGGGTTCCACTACTTAAGATTATTAACATTCAGAAGTTGATGAAATACACTGAGACGAAACGTCGACTAATCACTGATGTCATGGATAGAAGTGCTTAACATGAAGTGACTGTACGAATCTGCACAAGGCACCAAGCCCTGATGCCGTTCCTAGCCTTCAGGAAACCTGAGATCCGGACCCTGAAATCACCAGACTCCTCGTCCGTTGTCTTCTTTAGGTGTCAGTGGTCAGCAACTAGTGAACATCAAGCATTACATGTTCTTGCAAAGTGGCAAGGTCGGCTGTCCCCTAGCCAATTCACCAAGCCAGTCTGCTGAAATCAAATTGGTAGAAAGCAAGACGTTTTGGATGTACATATTTATCCCTGTTCACAGTGTTTTTTTTTTTTTTTTGTTTGTTTTTTCAGGCATCATGCAGTAGTCTGTAATTTCTATTCAATGTAAACATTCAGTGTTCGATTTGAGACCACATTATAAAACTCCTGGCCCTGTATAGTGATGCTCATAGTGCGTAATGCCCGAATTTAGACCCTGATTCAATTGAGCTGCTGATTACTGTGGCTACTCCATTTAAATATCCCTTGTTGACTGAGACAAAGCAGCTGTGTCTTTGGAGGCTCTGTGTGTGTGTGTGTGTGTGTGTGTGTGTGTGTGTGTGTGTGTGTGTGTGTGTGTGTGTGTGTGTTATGTTAATGTACTAATGTTGGGTCTCTGGCTTTCCTCCACTGCTCTCCTGCGGCTGTGGCAGACTCGTTCTGTTCTCCAGCCCCCTACTCTAACACCCCGCTCTTCCACTCTGAGCCCTCCACTGTAGCTGGACTATTCGGAGGTAGGTGCTGCATCCTGCCTGCCTCTCCCCCAACCTCTCCCATTGTCTCTAGTCTTTTGTCGTGCCTGTATCTTCTTTCTTTTTCTCTCTGTCCTTTTTGTCTCTGTTCCCACCCTTCTGGGGGTCTTCAAACAGCTTTGAGAGGTAGATTGTAGATTGGTTGGGCTGGAGTGTGTTCTATGAGTGAGCATGAGCTGTCACAATTTCACAATTAAACTTTCTGGAAGGGAGAGGGGGAAAAAAGACTAAAACTGACCCTCTTAATGAGTCTTAAAGATTCATTGGCCGTTTAATTAATGCTCTTTTCATTCCCCTGCTTACAGTAAGAGAGATGCCATTTAACGGCTGTTTCACCGCCAAATAGTGTTGTGTATTTATGTGCGTTTGGCAGATGCTCTTGTCCAGAGTGACTTACAGTTCAGTTATGTTGCAGAGTTAGACCAGGTATAGGGCCTGTTTGGGTCAAAATGCCAGATTTATTCATGGGATTCTCACTCAGGTCATATCAGGTTTTTAAATACAATAAATAGAAGTTATTTGCAAAAGTTACAACTGTAACTACGTTGTTTGAATTTTAAATTAAAGCATATTTAAAGAAATAGTGTTGCTCATTAACCATTTTGTGATCTGTAAAATATATGTAAATGGGCATATAAGCTATCCAATTACAAAAGGTGCAGGGGAAACCTGAGCTAGATTAATTCCCTTTAAACATAAATAAATAAAAGAACAGAGGAACCGAAGGTTGGGTTCTACCTTTACTGGCAGATACAGTGAGCGTCCGGTTCATAAGAACAAGGTCAAGCAGCAAACACACAGGACAACACAGCTACAGACTGGCAGAGGGCCAAACCCACTCTCTGCTGACCGTGATGAGCGCCACCTCATTCCAATGTCACTTAACCAACTTAAGATGACCTCGATTGACCTCCAGAGAGACTGCCGAGCGGTGGCTGGGGTGAAACGCACAGCGAGCATGGTTCTAAAAACAGGCTTCTGGAGGTCATTAGTGATTTTCTAAATACACAGATCTAATACAATATCTGATCTGGAGTTTGGGAGACATGCTTCCAGTAGTGTAGAGAATCAAACAGAACTGAGGAATTCTGGTCCAACACAAACCCAGACCCTGTGCAACTAGAGACACTGATCATTTGGAGGTGGTCTCTTAATTTTTTCCAGAGCTGTGTGTGTGTGTGTGTGAGTGTATTTAGGATTGCATTTTTTTAACTGTTAAAAAATATTTAATTTTAAGTTTTTAGACACCAATTACCCATAACAATCAAACCACCTACTTGTACAATATATAGGCCCACCTTGTAGTTCTACAGATACAGAGTGTAGTCCTTCTGTTTCTCTACACTCTGTATTACCCTGTTCTACAATGGTCAGGACCCCCACAGGACCACCACAGAGCAGGTACATCAGGTACATCACTTCCACAGGGCACTGTTGGCTGTATTGTTTGGGTTGGTGGACGATTCTCAGTCCAGCAGTGACACTGAGGGGTCCAGCAGCACTGCTGTGTCTGATCCACTCACACCAGCACCACACACACTAACACACCACCAGTGTCACTGCAGTGCTGAGAATGATCCACCACCCACATAATACCTGCTCTGTGGGGGTCCTGTGGGGGTCCTGATCATTGAAGAACAGGGTAATACAGTATACAGAGAAACAGATGGACTACAGTCTGGAATTGTAGAACTACAGAGTGTCCTATATGGTCAGTGGAGCTGATAACATGGACTCAAAACTGCAAAACTGTAAAATCTCAGTGTTACAAAGAAAACTTTAAAGTCATATTGATTCACAGTCAATCGATCATCAATTAATTGCGTGATTCTTCATCAGCGGTGACGGCCCTAGTTGGCGAGTCTTGTTTTTCTGGATTACTACGAACGACAGCTCTGCTACACTGGGCAGAGCTTAGGCGTGTGCGCTGGCAGTGGTTCCTGGAAGTAAGCGTTATCTGAAATGCCCCCCAGCTGCGCTGGCTCCAACACCTGGCTTTCTCAGGAAGTGAAAGCAGTGGAAATGAATTGATCCATTCACGTTGAGAGAACCACATGGCACACAATGGCCAGGCTCCATTCAGTGTCACATTTGCCCTGCGGGTCTGAAGTCTAACTGGGTCACTTGTGCTGTGCCCTTCTCGTTTCGTCCTTTGCAGGGTTTCCAGCGTCTCCCGTCCCCCAGCCCACCAGCTCCTCCGGCCTTAACGTCGACTTCGACTCTGTGTTCGGCAATAAATCCACCGCTAACAGCACAGACGCCGCTGGTAAGAGACACTGCATCGATTTCCTTGTTCTCTGCTGCTCCTCTGCCTCACGCCCGTCTCACGGCCCTGGAAGGCTGAAGGCTGGGAGTTGGTGCTGTGCTGTATGTGATCGCTCTTGTGGATCTGTGATCCGACAGCCATCGTTATCCTTATCATGAATGGTTGTGCTTTTGGGAATGGTTTTGTCAGTGGTTCCACATGAAGCCTGCATGATGTACACCAAACCGCCGTTTCCTTCATCCAGGCTTAAATTTCAAACCTTACTCAGCTCCTCTTTCCACATACACCTTTAATTCATAAGATTATTCTCCCTGTTTCTAACTGTTGTTTTACTAGGGATGCGGCAAATGTTGAGTAAATGAGAGAAATAATAAGTTACCTTTTTCTAGTTACCTTTTTATTTTTATTTATTCATTTATTTATTTATAACCAAAGTGAACTCTTAGCTCCTGGGCTTCAGGTCTCGGGGGCTCCGGGTCTCCAGGGCTAGATTTATACATTTACATTTACAGCATTTAGCTGACGCTCTTATCCAGAGCGTCTTACAGGGTTAATCATATTACAGGTAGGCCAGTGTGGTGTTAGGAGTCTTGCCCAGGGACTCTTATTGGTGTAGCACAGCAGAGTCACTCAGCCTGGGATTCGAACCTCAGTCTCCAACGTGTGGTGGTAGCTACTTGGCGGGTAGTGGTGTTATCCGCTGAGCTACACTAACCACCCACTTTAACAGCTTATTTCTCCAATGCCGAGTCACACCGGAGCATGCTGACCTCTTTCTAGCACTTTTTCAGCTTCAAGCTTTTGAGCCAAACAGAGCTTCAGACAGAGTAAAGACCAGAACAGAGCATCTACAGCAAGACAGACAGCAACATCTCGCGGCGCACACACACGTTCACTCTCACACGCTTTTTCTCACCCACGCTGTCTCTCAGTGCGCACACATCCTTCCGCAGTTTAGTAATAGTTGTTTCTTTGTAAACCAAGACAAAAAACACATGTTCATTTCTGTGCATCCGTATTTTAAACCGTGTTTTGGGGAAATCTTATAATAATAATAATAATAATAATAATAATAATAATAGTTTACACTTCTATAGTGCCTTTCACAAACCCAAGGACGCTTTACAAACACAAAAATAAACCAACAAATAAACAAACAAACAAACAATGATCATGAAGAATAAAAATGTTTAGAGAAAAGAAGTTTTTAAGTGAGTTTTGAAGATGGAAAGAGAGGGTGAAGTGCATATAGATGAAGGTAGGGAGTTCCAGAGTGTAGGGGCAGTAACACTAAATGACCTGCGACCCATAGAGGAAAGCCTGGACCTAGGAGCAGCCAGGAGACCAGAGTCAGAAGACCTTAGCTCACGTGATGGAACGTAAGGATGAAGGAGGGCTGACAGATAGGTGGGTGCTAGTCCGAGTAGGGCTTTAAAGGTCAGGAGAAGGATCTTATAGTGGATGTGCTCTGTAACTGGTAGCCAGTGTAGCTGAAGAAGGATGGGGGTGATGTGCGTGGCCCTCCTGGTGCGTACTAAGACTCTGGCTGCGGAGTTTTGAATGTACTGCAGAGGGCGAAGGGTTTTGGAGGGTAGACCATGGAACAGAGCATTGCAGTAATCTAGCCTAGACGAAATAAATGCATGAACCAGAGTCTCAGCATCTTTGGAAGTAAGCAGTGGGCGGAGCCTAGCAATATTGCGAAGATGAAAAAATGCAGACTTTGTCTTTTGTCAATGCGGACTTATGCCATTGTGAAACAGTTTTACTTAGGGGTTGTACCCTGGCTAGCATAGTAACATAGTTTGTTAGCATATTTTGACAACTGTGTTAGCCTGGGGCCAACGTTTTAGTTTGGGCCTAAAGGATTAGTTTGTGGAAGCTAAGCTGTTGTTTCAGGTGTTGCACTTTTGTCTTTTTGAATGCTGTGATAAACTGAAAGTGGACATATTAATATCACACAATATTTTATTGTATGTGTGTTATTTATTTATTTATTTATTATTATTTATATTTATATATATTCTAATATTTTTCAGGACCGTAGTAAATACCACATATATAAACTAGATGTTTGTTTGACTGTCAAGCAGAAATAAAATACCTCTCGGTCACTAAAGCGTTGAGGAGATATTATTTCGAATGGTGCTCAGTTAAAATGAATATGGCGTGGTTGTTTACAGAGTAAGACTGTCAGTGTGGAGTATGTTGGGATTCTGTATTGATATGTCCCCTCTCTCTGTCTCTGTCTCTCTCTCTGTGCTGTGATGTCCTCTTTGGGTCTTGGCTTTGCATGGCATGCGCTGCTTGGGTGAGTTGATGCTGCTCTTTAAAGAATGCCCCCTGCAGTTTTCTGGAGTTCTCTACATTTTGCCTTTGCATTTTCATGAGGCTACTTTTCAGGCCATTAGTATTTAAATGTAGCATATCTCTTGTTCTATTGTCTTCTACCTTTCTCACTCTCTTTCTTTTCTCTCTCATTCCTGTCTTCTTCCTTATAAGATGATGTTTTAGGTTGTATCCTGAAACCTACAGTAGCCTCTCCAAACCAGTGCTTGCCGCCCAGCACCCTGCAGCCTAGCAAACTGGTGTCTGACGACCTAGACTCCTCTCTGGCCAACCTCGTGGGCAGTAAGTGTTTTGCAACTGCATTTCTGATTTCATGTGGACTTTGATTTAAGATATTTTTAAATAAGTGTTTTTTTTTATTTATTTTTTTTAAACATTCAAATAAAGCCAAAAGATAAAGGTTAAATTGATGCATGTCTGTAGGTTAAGTGCCTTCGATTTTCATAGGACTCAGTTTTAACAGCCAGGTAAATCTAAAATATGGTTTTAAAAATGGTAAGAGCAAAACTACACCATATGTAGATAAATGTTTGCCAGTATTACACCAGCCTCATCCATAGGCCTGGTCTGAACAGTGCTGAATGTTACATCGGAACAATTTTTTATTTATTTTTTATTTATTTATTTTTGAATTCCACCCTCTTGTGTTCTGGCACTAGGGCACCTGTATGGAACTGCAACATCGGTTGGAACAAGAGATTAGAATATAGCTTTTTCTGGTATTTTGCCTCTGTAACACCGAGTCAGGCACTTCTTAAAAAAAAAAAAAAATGATACCCTCGTTCATGATCAGTAAGCACCAGCTGTGCTGGAAAAGCATAGCCACACCATTGTCCATGTTGAGCTAAGGATTTCCCCAAAAGTCTGGCTATTACTTTACATCTACTGCATAAAACAAAGTAACAGCAGAAGGTGACGTGGGTCTACTACATTGTATTTTCATATATGAAGAGATAACTCTCAGAATTGGCCACTCAGCTAAACAGGATCGTGGTTTGGATGTTTGTATAGTGCATTATTTCTGTTTGGGTTTTTTTTTTTTTTCTTCTTCTTCTTCGTGGCATACCAATAAAAGAATTATGACAGATGTCATAAGAGGGGGAAAAAAGTCCTTCTGTTATACAGGGTTTCTAATAATGTCACTTTTTAATATTATTATTTTTAATTTTTTAATTTTAATAGATCTGGGCATTGGAAATGGCACAGCAAAGAAGTAAGTTGCATCACACAATCTACCTTCATTCGACTGCGGCCCATGGCAGGAACTAACGTAGGCCTTCCTTTTCTGTACTAAGTGACATCCATTGGAGTCAGCCTGGTGAGAAGAAGTTGACTGGTGGAACCAACTGGCAACCAAAGACTGCTCCCACCACAACATGGAACCCTGCCACAATGGTGAGAACAGCCATGTTGCTTTTTCAGTCCTTTAGGAGAGATCAGTTACGATGTGGCACCTGCCTTCATTATAAATAACTGTCACTAAACAAATGCGCTCAGTGCAGCGTTCAGTATGCGCCCAGTAAAGAGTCATGTAGGATGTGCTAGAAATGTTCTGTGTGTGTGTCATCTGTATTTTTGTCTCCTCTAACTGTGCATTGTGTAACTTGTTTTCATCGGGTGGAATAAACAGATTGGCATGCATTTCCCACAATACGTAAGTCAAATGGTTGAACCGTTCTTTGAAAGCATGAGTTTATTAACCTCACAGCTTCCTCTGTGGTCACAATAGTGTGTGTGTCTGCGTGTGTGTGTGTGTCTGCGTGTGTGTGTGTGTCTGCGTGTGTGTGTGTCTGCGTGTGTGTCTGTCTGTGTGTGTGCGTCTGTGTCTGTCTGTCTGCGAGTGTGTGTCTGTCTGCGTGTGTGTCTGTGTCTGTCTGTCTGTCTGTCTGTGTCTGTGTGTGTCTGTCTGTCTGTCTCTGTCTGCGTGTGTCTGTCTCTGTCTGCGTGTGTCTGTCTGTCTCTGTCTGTGTGTGTGTGTCTGCGTGTGTGTCTGTGTCTGTCTGTGTGTGTCTGTGTCTGTCTGTGTGTGTGTCTGTGTGTGTCTGTCTGTGTGTGTCTGTCTGTGTGTGTGTGTGTGTGTGTCTGTGTGTGTGTGTGTGTCTGTCTGTCTGTCTGTCTGTCTGTGTGTGTGTGTCTGTGTGTGTCTGTCTGTGTGTGTCTGTCTGTGTGTGTCTGTCTGTGTGTGTGTGTCTGTGCGCGTGTGTGTGTCTGTCTGTGTGTCTGTGTGTGTCTGTGTGTGTGTGTGTGTGTCTGTGTGTGTGTGTATGTCTGTGTGTGTGTGTCTGTCTGTGTGTGTGTGTCTGTCTGTGTCTTTGTGTGTGTCTGTCTGTGTCTTTGTGTGTGTGTGTGTGTGTGTCTGTCTGTGCACGTGTGTGTGTGTCTGTCTGTGCACGTGTGTGTGTGTCTCTGT
>JAMWET010000789.1:0-22500 GCA_024036415.1 Prochilodus magdalenae | reverse complement strand
TGTTGGTGTACAGTAACTCAGTAAGTGTAATGCGTTAGTGTGCTGTAAGTAGTGTGTTGGTGTACAGTAACTCAGTAAGAGTAATGCGTTAGTGTACTGTAAGTAGTGTGTTGGTGTACAGTAACTCAGCAAGTGTAATGTGTTAGTGTGCTGTAAGTAGCGTGTTGGTGTACAGTAACTCAGTAAGTGTAATGTGTTAGTGTATTGTAAGTACTGTGTTGGTGTACAGTAACTCAGTAAGTGTAATGCGTTAGTGTACTGTAAGTAGTGTGTTGGTGTACAGTAACTCAGTAAGTGTAATGTGTTGGTGTACAGTAACTCAGTAAGTGTAATGTTAGTGCGCTGTAAGTAGTTTGTTGGTGTACAGTAACTCAGTAAGTGTAATGTGTTAGTGTACTGTAAGTAGCGTGTTGGTGTACAGTAACTCAGTAAGTGTAATGTGTTAGTGTGCTGTAAGTATTGTGTCGGTGTACAGTAACTCAGTAAGTGTAATGTGTTAGTGTACTGTAAGTAGTGTGTTGGTGTACAGTAACTCAGTAAGTGTAATGTGTTAGTGTACTGTAAGTAGCGTGTTGGGGTACAGGAACTCAGTAAGTGTGATGCGTTAGTGTACTGTAAGTAGTGTGTTGGTATGAAGCGAGCCCACCAGTCAGGGTACAGCGATCCCTCTCTTTTGTTTTGCAGGTCAGGTCTGCTTTGGCTGCCCAGCTGTTGTAATAGCTGGTAGTTGTTTAGAAGTGGGCTTCACAGTTTACAGTGGACAGTGAATCGGTGAACTGAACCCTTTAGAAAATCAGGTTGTCCAGATGTCTAATGGAACAGCCGTCTCAGTCGAGGTATCAGTTACAATAGAACGCTTGGAAATAACATGGCCGAGACTCCTAAAGGACTTGGGGTCTCATGGGAAGGGACTGTCTGCCCTCCAGTCTGCAGGTGTGTATATGTGTGTGCAGTAGGGAATAGTCCCGTGATTCTCAGCTCCCCACCTGCACAGCTTTAAGTACTCCCTGGACCAACACCCCTGATCAGCCTCGTGCAGGGCTTGCTAATTAGCTGATAAGAGGAACCATGTGTACAGGGGTAGGGGATTTCCAGGACCTGCGCAGAGTAAATGGTCCCCAGAATCCGAGTTTAAAAGCATGTGGACTAGGCTGTAATGTAAATATGGAATATTATGCATGAAAAAAATTAATTATTTAATTAACAGTTGTTGGTTTACCGTGTTGCTCATGTTGCTGTATTTTCTGTACTCCCATTACTTTACATGACTTGTCGTTCCAGCATGGCTTTGAAATGATTCTGTGGGAGGCAGCATGCAGTTAAAGTGTCTAAATGAGTGCCATTGTCTGCTGTAGTTCTCGCCGTGTTACAGTGGGTGTAAAAACTGGAATTATGCAAAGCGTAGTCTGGGTTGCAGGCCGATGTTCTGGATTCCTCTAGCACCAGCTCTTCTTTATGGAGCGGAGAAGCACAGGCCAGAGCTAATGGTTAACAGACAGAGCAACATGTTGGCAAGGTGCTGCTCTGTGGCTCTGCATCATCGCTTATGTAACCTCTGTTCTGACTCATCCCACTGTTACCAGAACACACACAGTCTCACACACTGTGTTGTAGGGTCAGCGTACAGATACGAATTGATCCCATAATCATTGCTGATCTTATCACTGTGTTTCGGGAAGGGTGGTGCTAGTTAATGTTTAGTGTCCTCCTGAAAAGGGCCTGCCTGCGTAATCCAGTCGATTCTGCAACATGGCCAATCAAAAAAAGGGCCGAAAGTGGGGCAGTTATTGCTCTCGATAGGTTAAAAGGGCTGGTGTATAGTTCTGAAGGTAAGCCTGGGAGGCTTTGTGGTGTTGAGAGAGGCTGGAGATGCCTTTCCCTTATTCTGCCCACCTGTGTGACATGGCACAGCGTGGGACCGGGTAGCAGTTAACCACTAACTGGAAACGAAGGGAACAGGTTTGTTTCCTTGCACTGTATGATTAGAGCTTTACATCCTGAGCTTTATGCCAAGGATTTTAGAATGGCATCTCGGCCAGTCAGGTTTCAGAGCTCAGAGCCCATTTTAGTGACTAGTTTTTTATGGGTGTGTGATTGAGTTCAGGCTTACGGCTGACAGTTAATTGCTGACTAATGATGAGCAGCTGTTAAACAGTTTTCTAAAATTAAACTCCCTAATTTGACTGTTACTTAAAACTGATATATGATGACGTACTTATTGTACTCTAGGAGAGACTGATATTTAGAGGATATCAGGCTTTTTATTTGTTTATTTCTGTTGGACTGTATTTGTCAGTTTCTGTTTTATAAAAGTTGATGCATCAGTATAAATGTGTATACAGTGGGGTGTGAAAGTTTGGGCAGCGTTGTTAATTTTCCAGGAATCAGTGACAAAGCTGAAGCTGCGCCGGGGCTGGATCTTCCAACAAGACAACGACCCTAAACACTGCTCAAAATCTACTAATGCATTCATGCAAAGGAACAAGTACAACATTCTGGAATGGCCATCTCAGTCCCCAGACCTGAATATTATTGAAAATCTGTGGTGTCACTTAAAGGGAGCTGTCCATGCTCGGAAACAATCAAACCTGAATGAACTAGAGATGTTTTGTAAAGAAAAATGGTCTAAAATACCTTCAGCCACAATCCAGACTCTCATTAGAAGCTATAGGAAGCGTTTAGAGGCTGTTATTTCTGCGAAAGGAGGATCTACTAAAGGGGTTTTTTTGGTGCCCAAATTTATGCACCTGCCTACTTATGTTTAGACAATTATTGCACACTTTCTGTAAATCATATAAACTTCATTTCACTTCTCAAATATCGCTGTGTTTGTCCCCTATATGGTATATTTAGCGGATTTTTTTATCCAAACAATCAATGCTTTATAAAGGTAAATCAGGAAAATTAACAACGCTGCCCAAACTTTCGCACCCCACTGTATATATAAATGTCATGCCTGCTGGTTCTTCTCTCACCTCTGATCTCCCGGACCCCATTTCCCATAGTCCACCACTGATGTCACGTGTTGTCACCCAATCACACCCCGTTGTCTCACTCTCGGTCTAAAGAATATTAATTGGTCACCTGTTGTTAATTGGCCTGTTGGTTAAATACTTCTCTCTCACACTGGCTCATTGCGAAGTATTGCCGCTCTGTAGGCACCGAGCGTTCTTTCTGTGTTTGATCTTGTGTTACTCTGGCTTCGACTCTGTTTTGATTCTCTGGTTTACTCTTCTTGTTTATCCCCTTTGGTTCCTCTGGCTGGTCTGATTGTCTGCTTGGTTTGACCCTTGCCTGTTTATTGACTCTGACTCAGTTTAGCCCTATGATTGTCTTTCCTTGTGCTTGGTGTTGCTGTGTTTCAATACAACCTCTTTAATAAACTGTGCCTTGCTTTTAGTTCAGTTCACGTAACAATCTATTTGTCCATCGTCACAATAAAAAGAATTCCTCATCTTTATTGGCCTGCAAATTCAGTATCTGATCAATAACAACAATAATAATAATACATTTACATTTACATTTATGGCATTTAGCTGACGCTCTTATCCAGAGCGACTTACAAGGTTAATCATATTACAGGGAGGCCAGTGTAGTGTTAGGAGTCTTGCCCAAGGATTCTTATTGGTGTAGCACAGCATAGTCACCCAGACCGGGATTCCAACCCCAGTCTCCCACATGCCGTGGTGGCTCCCTGGCGTGCAGTGGTGTTACCCGCTGAGCTACACCAACCATAATAATAAAATTCACCTTTTCAAATTTAGTGCGATTCATGTTGTTCAGCACAAAAACATAGCAGAACCAAACAAACCAATAGAAGCATGATGAACATCTGCTAGGGAAATCTCTCAGTATGAAAGGGGACCAGCAAGGCAGATGAACATGACCATCAGTCGAGAGCAGGATGGGCAGAGAGAGTTTTGTCCATGCAGGGTTAATGGGTTTAGTAATAATTGGCCAAATTGCCAAAATAACTGCAGAAATGAATAACAAACTGTGGAAGCCATAGGACTACAAGCTAAATGCCCCTCTTAGAGGAGAAGCCTAAACTATAACCAACAAAAGCCCCCAACACGGCTAGCCGTGTGCTCTGAGTGACTGGCGTACGACCGATTCAGCAGACTTTATTTATACAGTCTGGAAACATCCGGCATCGGCTCAGTGATTTTGTGTTGTGATGACTCTGATTATTGTTTTGACTATGTGCTTGCTTGTTTGTCGCTCTAGCCACCCCAGATGGCCCCAATGGCCATGATGACGCAGCCCACCATGATGTACACACAGCCTGTGATGAGGCCAGCTAACCCCTTCGGCCCAGTCTCAGGAGCACAGGTATGAACCATGTAGTCGGCCAGACACACTGTTTGACATTAAGCTGTTTCTGTGTGGCATAAACTCTACTGCTGAGTCCGCTTGACTGGACTTCCTCTGTATATTCTGGGAAATCACATGAGAACGCATCCGTATATGCATCGAACTCAGGATGCTTTTCCTGGCTTTCCACGGGGAAACGGCATTCTCTGGTTTGGTGGAATTCTATTCCAGGAGCAATAGCAATTCAAGAAGCTTTGCTCAGAAAGCGCTTGGATGAACCTCCATACACCTCCATATTCCATTGCAGCGCTCTTCTGAACATGGCTAGCATGGAAGCATCGAAACATCTGTTTAAGAAACAGAAACAGGACATGCATTCCATTTCGGAATACACATGACAGCAAACCAAACACTCTGTTGGAATGCATATCCTGGTCCGACCACACCTCATTTCTACTGTATGCAAGTGGGCAGTGTGGAGTGACTCTATGATGCTGTTGAGAGAGTGGGGGTATTACAGAGTTGGCCATTGGCCAGTAGTGTCTTTTGTTCTTACTGAAGCAAACTCTGATCCTGACTTACTACTCCACCCTCTAGCCTCTCTGGCTCTGTGATATTCACTCTCCTGTGTGTGTGTGTGTGTATATATGTGTGTGTGTGTGTGTATATATGTGTGTGTGTGTGTATGTATGTATGTATGTGTATGTATGTATGTATGTGTGTGTGTGTATATGTGTGTGTGTGTATATGTGTGTGTGTGTGTATGTATGTATGTATGTATGTATGTATGTATGTATGTGTGTGTGTGTATATATATGTGTGTGTGTGTGTGTGTGTGCGTGTGTATATATGTGTGTGTGTGTGTATGTATGTGTGTATGTATGTATGTATGTATGTATGTATGTATGTATGTGAGGAGTCCTTCACACTCTCTCATTCTCTCTGAACTAGCCCTCAGCTGCCTCTAGTCCCTCCAGTCAGAGTCCCCTCAGGCCTCCGGGACCAGACCCCTTTGCACAGCTCTCTCTCAAGGATTTCCTTTAGAGACTCTTTTAGGTACAGCATGCCTGGGCCGTGTGTATGTGTGTTGCATGTTCATAGCCCCAGGGATGCACCGATCCGACGACTTTCACTGGATACAGATTCTGATCCCTGAACTCAATTAAAGGCCTATACTGATTACCTATCCAGTATGTTGGTACTGCTGGATCAGAGTTTACGATATATCTCTATTTTGCTTTTTCAGTTGTTGGGAAAATCTATCCATCCATCCATCCATCCAGGAAATCTATATAAATATAGTAGTTACAGTTGTGGTGTCAATTCCAAAACACACATACTCTCACTAAATATATACATACACTATAAAGACAAAAGCATTGGGACACCTTCACATTACACCCATAGAAGCATAAATCCATAGGTATCCATATGGAGTAGGTCCCCTATTTGCAGCGATCACAGCTTCCGCTTTTCCTGGAAGACTTTCTACAAGCTTCTGGGGCGTATCTGTGGGAATTTCTGCCCTTTCATCCAGACTAGTACAAAGGCCTCCAAAGGGTCAGTGTTAGAGATGTGCTTCGATTTGAAAAGTGACTTTTGAAGAAGTGTAGAATCTTGAATCACTTTAGTTTTACTTTCTTTCTCTGCTTTCAGTCTTTCAGACAATCTAAAACTACTGCTGTTTGTTTACATGATAGATGGGTCCCAGATTGTCAGTGTTCTCTTCAGTACTTAAGGCTTTAGTGTTTGTTTGTGTAATACGTAAACATGTGTTTCCGTTGTGAGTTTTTCTCAGTTTTATTTTTTGACGTAATTTAATGAGATCAACAGAAATGGTCAAAATTGCTTGAAAGACAATCTTGCATCAACTTGCATTTAAAGTAACACTGCAGCAAAGCAACAGTAATGTATGTCTATTTTATAAGAGGTTTTGGTTATTTAAGGATTTAAAATGAGACCTACGGGACCAGTATTTCACATTTAACCATATTTATTTTAGGGATATTAAGTGTAGCTGGTAACTGTATACATCCTAAATATTACAGTCACCTGGAAATGTAACAATCAAATAGATATATCTATCTATCTATTCCTCTTTCCTTTAGGCGAACGAGGTTGGTGAGAAGCACAACAGAGCTATGAAAGCTCTCCTGCCCAGGGCTATAATTATGTTGTGCTGTGTTACAGTTTGTACAGAAGGGTCTTCGTTTTGACACGTTGTAGAACTTGAGCACCTGCCACATTTCCCATTTGCAGAGAAACACTGTTACACAAACAGGTTTGTCTTATTTTAGGAGCACATACACCTGAAAGCATTGTGTTTTGGAATGACGCTCTACTGTTTAGGAGCAGCTGTGTCGATAGTGGATCATTCACGTCTGGCTGACAGTAGGACTGTTTAGTAAGGTCGGTATCAGTGTCAATCCAGAGTCTCGGATTGGTGCATCGCTACATGTCACTAACCCAGCCTGCCTGTATCCCAGCCCTCTTGCTGCCTGCACCCTGTTTTTCCCTGCTCTTTACTCCGCCGTTGTTTTTATTGTTATTTATTTGGTGTTGTGTTACTCTTTGGGTTTGCAAATGAATCTTGCTCGAAAAGAAGATTGTACTGGGGTGAATATCCCCCCCACCCCCATAAGTGTGGTGTTCTCAGTTACTGCTAACGACGTCATGATGTGATTAGTTTTACACCAGTGTGGTAACACCTGTACGGTCATCTCATCAGTCATTACCTCATTGCTTGTTCAGTTGATTAAAAAACCTCTGCCGTTTGGTGTTAAGTAAGACTGAATGCACTAAACTCGATCTCTTTCCCCACTGTGGGATTAATAAAGGATTATCTTTAAATTGTGCTGACCAGGTAATACCACTGTTTTTATGCCCGCTTGTAAATCATATCGGTAATATCCACCAGTCATGTGTCATCAGTTTTCATTATGATGCATAAGCATCTATTACAGTCGTGTATTAAACACGTGGTGATTTATACCAGTGTCGTTTATGGGTAAGAAATGACGTCCTCCTTCAGTTGCTGTAGGGCGAGAGATTTTGCTTGTCCCCTAAAACGGTGCTGCCCCAACATTAGCCTGAAAGATGGGCGTTCTGTACATTCTGTATTGGATCCTGTAGACAAATGTGGACCCCACTGCTACCTGGTTGTTTTATTCGTCTTGAATATCGGCATTAAACATGAAACTGGGATCATTGACACACAAATGCAGCTGTAAATATCTAACTTCAGGAAATGGAAGATCAAAGACATACAAGCAGTTTGAACACCTGCCACTTAGATTTGTGCTAATACTCAAAATGACGTGTCTCACAATATTCAAAACACAATATTGGTGTCATGGGCACCAGAATGAATAAAATGATAAAAAATTAATAGCTACATTCATGTTAACTGCAAACTTTCATGGTGTGTAAATTTAATAGTAAATAGTTTAACAACCTGGAAAGAATTTCCTGGATTTGTAATTTACTAATCAGACTATACCACGTCGTCTATAAGGCACAAAATAGTAATGGAAATAGAAAATAATAGTTATGATGATTATGGGGAATACATAAATCAAAGGAAATCAGAAATCAGACTTAATTAATTAATTAATTAATTAATTAATTAATTAATAAACCTCTAACATGTTTACAGGGCAGCACAAGTCATGTTTGTTGGTTTGTTAGCTGTGAAGCTGATTCTATTGTTTCCGTCATACGTTCTAACAGTATACAGAAAGATTTTCACAAGCTGGTATTTTCACTCTCAATGGAAAAGAAGTTGATGATTCTGTACATCTGAAACGTTTAGGCATGTGACAGTACCAGTTCCATAGTACTACCGGTGTTGCACACCTGGAAAACACAGCTAGGAAACAAGATGGCTGATAAGCCAATTAGGCCACAGGGCATGTAGTAAATGTGTATAATGAAAAATAAGGCTCGCTCCGTTATAGATACGATGGTTGTCATAGATTTCAGAATCGTGACCTCTCTAGTTGTGTCACTGCTGACCTTAATTATGTGTGTATTACAGAAATTCTGAGAGTAATGGTGATTATGTGACGTAGTTTGACAGCGAAGGTATTTCAAAGTGCCACTTAAGCTCTGCGACAGTCAAACAGGCTGCGCTGACTCCCAGAGCAGCTTTAGTCTCCCATGTTCTCACTCCACTGTCGCACTGACCATGTGCCTTATTTGAATTTTGGACTGCTGTTTCAGTCTGCTATTGGTTCTAACCACCTTCCCAGCTCATGCTTGTGGAAACCACACTGTCACAGTCTCAGAATCGTAATAATACATGACTGTTCTCCTGTGACCATTACCCGTGATGGTGACGCTACATGAGCAACCAACAGACGAGGCCCCCACACCATACAGCGGTTTACGTGGGGAGATTCATGAAGACGCATGCCTGATGACAAAATCCCACCACTTCATGGAAATAAATGTGAGGAGTGTTCATCGCATGCTAAAGTGGGCCTTGAGTGGCTGTTGTGCGCTCAATTGTGCGGTAAAACAAAGAAAGAAGAGAAAGAGAAAAGCTTTCTTTCCAATACCCTGTAGTTTCCAGGGTTCGTACAGAACACGAGTGACCTTATGCCACAAATATCCACCTGTAACCCCACCCATTGTGACGGTCAGTATTCCGATATTTCACCGGTAGCTGCTTTCCTATATTTATTATTGGGGTAGTTACTTACACCTCACACTCTCTCATGCACTCTTATTGGCTAGCGTTCATTGTCGCTTGCTTGTGTGTTTTAGAGGTGGCATGCAATTAAGGGTCCACCATCAGGCTCTGGGAGGGGCCAACAAACATGATGCCTGTTAAGATTGTAAAGATAACAGGATTCCAGAAATGAATGAAAACTGCTAAGACATTGTTTTTCGAAACCCCAGATCCCCAAAATGCTCATCATCAGTTATGACTGTTTAAATTAACATAAAAAAACTTTAAAAAATAATAATAATAATAATTCTAATGCTTCAAAATGTGTGCCAGTGTTGCCTATGGTAATAGAAATTGGTCATATTTTGTCTATAGTGACAAATGTTTTTCTGGTTAGTGTTAAATCGTTTGTTAATACCTGAAATACTAAAATAATAATAATTGTTTAAAAACAATGCTCCTAATAAACTACAAAAATAAACTACAACTTAGGAATTAAAATTGATTGACAAGCCAGACCCTATGCAACAAAGTTTTATTCCCAGAAATTTAATTACACAAATAATTGAAGTCAGTTTCTAGCAATCTGCTGGACAGCAATAGGGTTATTTGCAGAACGATCCCATCGTACTCATTGAGAACCGATTACGTATTTAAATGTATACATGTAGCATTCTTTTATCCCTTAACCATGACTGATCTTGAACTGTGGTGAAAAGTTATTAGTGAAAAATGATGGTAGGTTTTAAAATCTGGACATCAAGTCAAGTATTCTGTCGTTCTTTAACAAAGCTTGTACACATTGGACCTAAATGTCCTTCAGGCCCCATGGTGCACTACAACCTGATGCAATGGCAGCCGATTACCCAGGACTACATAAGGTGCAGATATAAGAACATCCAGTGAATATACAGAACAATAAATATATGGCAAATTCTAGACAGGATATCAAAACAATATGGAGATCATATGTACCTATAGATTTCCATATGACCGTGCTCCGAGCAGTAAAACTATTAAGAGTGCGAAATCTTAATGATGTAGATACTTGATAAGCTGTTGTGTTCGCGGACTCTTGCGTTATTTAAAGACCGAAGATAATCAAGTAAACGGTTCAGTTCCGTATACAGCCACCAAATAAAAAAATGCAGTGTCAATTCAGGGCATCATTCAAAAAACTGTCAGTCTAATAATTGCTAACTGTCAGATGGTGCTAATTTAGTTAGCATGCTAACAGCATTTGGCTGTACAGTGAGAATACGGATCTTTATTTTTGTGGCAAAACTGATCTTTTTGACCTTTTGACCTTGATTTGACCTAATTCATTAATTAGTCTTAGCTAATTACCTGGTCTGAATGGCCACTTTCTTGTAAACATTAGCTGTAAAGTTTTCCCCCAGAAGATCAAAGAAACGAACAGTGCTATTTCTTTAGGCAGCAGCCTTCTATCCCAGTGAACTGTGTGTAGGAGGACGTAGAGAGATTCATAATATACACCATATTGCCATCAGATATGGAGAGGGATAACAGGAGACGGATTTGACCACCAGACGTTCGTTAATGCATCATATCCTCAAGTCGCTGAAATGACCAGGTGTAGGGCGGGGTCTTCGATCCTCCTTATTTTGCCCACCACTCCGTCCTCAGTACTTGTGCAGTCCTGAACGGAGACACTGTTGAATAACACGAGTTTGTCCTGTTGCAGATGCAGTTCATGTGAAGCCACAGCGAGCGTCCACTCCCTGAGGACGAATCACACAGCAGCCGATCTCAAACCTTTAATCTGCCCACCAGTTTGCTGTTTGATTCCACGCAAATAGCGTGGCCCCAGTAACGACTCAGACAGGGGGTGGGGGTGGGGGAGGGGATATTTTTGGTTGGGGTATGAGGGTGGGAAAGGGTGGAGTGTATGGCGAGACCCATCAGGCAGTCTGGAGAGCGTTTTTGTAATTTGTCTAACAGTTGCAGTTGCTCCTGTACACGACTGAATTCCAAAAGATTAGCATCTGTGAAGACACGCATGGGGGGAGGAGGGGTGGTTAAGGAGGGGTTCTCGGAGGACTTCGGGATTATCACACAGCTTCAAGTTTCGGGGGGAGGGGGGGGGAAGAAGACCAGGCCTTGGGGAGGGTGGGCAGGTTCGGGGGGATGGGGGGATGGGTTAGTTATTTCTTTATCTGATCAGCAATCATACATTACATAATTTAACCACCACCATTTAAATATGCTGACTTCAGTTTCTACTATGATTTTTATTCAGTTTTTTTATTATTATATTATTATTATTATTATTACGTTTGCAGTAGACATTCCTTGTGTATTGTTTGTATTTATTTATGATTTACCCACTGAGAACATGATGATAGAAGAAAAACATAATGACTATATGGAGCTCTTCCCTTGTGGGAGGTCTGCAGGAGTATGCTTTCGTGGGTGTGATTGTTGAATTGGATTTTGGAGAGTGACTGAGTTAAACAGAGATGATGATAATATAAAATGGGGAAAAAATAAAACCACCAGTAAACTGATATGATGATGATGATAGCACTAAGTTTTCTTTGAACCCCATTTTTTATTTTTTGGTCTAGTGCAATCCTTTGTAATTCGGAAACTCTGGGCCCCTCCCCCCGGCATTTGTAAGGGAAACGGCAAGGGACTACACAGTTTATTAATCCACATAGTCGATTCTGTGCCTGGAGGTTCGCTTTTGTTTTTTTGGTTTCGTTTTTTTTTGTTTTTTTTTCCGCGAGGGAACATTTATCAGACTAGCATCACTACATCTGTGATTACGCAGCATCGCATTGGGGAGGAGCTGTGTTGCTTTACGCTTGGCATGTCATTATTTTACATTGACGATTATACAGCTGCCTTTTCCAACCTGAATGTGCAGGAGTTGCCTTCATGCTCGGGCCATCTTTCCCTGCACGGGCACCGGGAGGGCCGCCCTTTGCTGAAGTAGGAGCACAGGGAAGGAGGTGCGCGCGCGTCACACAGGTTGCCATCGTCAGGATGGGGTCGGTAGTGTCTTTGTAAATTAGCAGTAGGAGCAGTAGACCAGGAGAAAGAGGAGCACTGTTGATCGGTGCTTGGTGTAAATAAACCCGGACCCTGTCCAAGTAAAGGAGCGTGTGAAGGATGGTCCTAATATGAAGGTGATTCTATCCATTGATTTAGCATATTTGCTGCATTGTCCCTGCAGATTCTATTTTTGTTTATATATATTAAAAAAAAAATTGTATGTGAGCAGACTTTGGTTGATTTTCAAATAAAAGAGCAGCTTCCACAAAAGTGAGTCTGTCTCAGCGCAGTCCTTGTTACTCAGCGTTGTAGTCAGGACTCATTCGAGATTAGTGTGTGGGATGGTCTCTGAACAGTTCGGCTCACCAGACAAAAAAAAATGAGTCCCCCGTGACTGAATCATACCCAGTAGCATGTAACACCTCCACAAGCACCAATAACAGCTGTGACTGGATTGGGCATGGACTGGGCGAGTTTCTGGATGTAGGCCACAGCAATGTTCAGACACTCTTGCATTAAAGAACTGGTCAGCTGGTCCAGATTTGGTGGATGCCTTCCCTGACACAATTCCGAGGAGAATTCCCTGTAGACTGGGATTTTAGCCACTGCTGGTAGACCCGTATGACCGTACGCTTCCATACACCTGCAGATTCAGCTACTTCCTTCACACTATGGTCTTTGGCCACGCCCACATGCAGTCCCTCCTTTTAGCCAATCATTAACATCTGCTCTGGAGCCATTTTCCACACATGGAACGAGACATTCCCTGCACTGTAGCACCTCTTCTCCATCTATGGAGCCCCTCACTCACATCCCCCTTTTTTTTTTTGGTCTGGTGAGCTTATACCTGTATATTCCTTTACTTTTCTCCACCACTGAAAAATGCTAGCTGCCTTTTCTGTTGCGGAAAAGGACGGATCCGGACTTCTCCTAAAACATCTCACCATTGGCATATAGAACTGATGGGATTATGATGGTGTCTGTAATCATACAACAGTGATATTTGTATTAGCCTTTACTGGAACTTGTTGTGGATGGTCCGCGTGGTAATAGACCAGTCCTCAGTGTGGAAGATGGCTAAACCCTCAGCGTCTGAGGGTAAAGGGTGCAGGGTCGCTGCCTGACCCACCACACTGAGCAGCTTCTGCTCCAGTGGACCCAGATGCAGCGGCTCCTACAGGCACGAACACACACACACACACACACACACACACACACACACACACACACACACACACACACACACACAAAGAAAGAAGCTCACTGTTTTGCAAGGTTCTCTTCTGGCTACAGAAACGAGGAGAGTGACTGTTCATGGGCAGTGCCAAGCCCATCTGTATTCCTGCCATTGCCAGGCAGGAGGAACTAAAAGTGGAGGGAAAAATACAGATACTGAGTTACTCATGGCTCCAGGGGCTTGTTAGAAGCATGAGATGCATTAGTGCAGCTATTAGACCAAGTACAGCCAATTATTCCGTTCCAGGTCTTCTAATTCCTCAGAAAGCACATCACGCCTGGTAATGTCCAGATACGAGGTTGCTTTCCCCATAGATTTAAGACCATCTAAATTGAGCCCATTCAATTGCAGTGCCAAAGGTGCATCGGAACTGGGAATTCTTATACATCTAGGCTTAGGCCTCACCTACAGGGGGAGACTACCATGGTCTGCTTTTAATCATCACACGTTCATCGGCAGATGCAGCAGACCTTGCTAAAGGGCCGGGTTCACCACTGTGGTGTAGGACGAGGTTTAATCCCGTGTTAAATCCCTGAGAATACTGTTAGAGCCATACCACTGAGGAGGACTAATAACGTGGTGATGAGACGTCCTTCAATAGGGCTGTACGATATGGAAAACGTGTGATGCTGTGGGAATACTGGATGAGTAATACGCTGTGTAATATATAAAATAACATTAAAGGTCATTTACCTTGTTTATGAACAAAATAACTTACATTTGTAAATACCTTAAATTATCATAACCTTATAGTACACTAACACATCACACTGAGGTACTGTACACCAACACGCTACTTAGAGTACACCAACACAGTATACTTACTGAGCTACTGTACACCAACTCACTACTTACAGCACACTAACGCATTACACTTACTGAGTTACTGTACACCAACACACTACTTACAGCACACTAACGCATTACACTTACCGAGGTACTGTACACCAACACGCTACTTACAGCACACTAACACATTACACTTACCGAGTTACTGTACACCAACACACTACTTACAGCACACTAACACATTACACTTACCGAGTTACTGTACACCAACACGCTACTTACAGCACACTAACGCATTACACTTACCGAGGTACTGTACACCAACACGCTACTTACAGCACACTAACGCATTACACTTAGCGAGTTACTGTACACCAACACGCTACTTACAGCACACTAACGCATTACACTTACCGAGGTACTGTACACCAACACGCTACTTACAGCACACTAACACATTACACTTACCGAGTTACTGTACACCAACACGCTACTTACAGCACACTAACGCATTACACTTACCGAGGTACTGTACACCAACACGCTACTTACAGCACACTAACACATTACACTTAGCGAGTTACTGTACACCAACACGCTACTTACAGCACACTAACACATTACACTTACCGAGTTACTGTACACCAACACGCTACTTACAGCACACTAACGCATTACACTTACTGAGTTACTGTACACCGACACGCTACTTACAGCACACTAACACATTACACTTACCGAGTTACTGTACACCAACACACTACTTACAGCACACTAACACATCACACTGAGGTACTGTACACCAACACGCTACTTAGAGTACACCAACACAGTATACTTACTGAGCTACTGTACACCAACTCACTACTTACAGTACACTAACACATTACACTTACTGAGTTACTGTACACCAACACGCTACTTACAGCACACTAACACATTACACTTACTGAGTTACTGTACACCTACACACTACTTACAGCACACTAACACATTACACTTACTGAGTTACTGTACACCTACACACTACTTACAGTACACTAACGCATTACACTTACTGAGTTACTGTACACCAACACACTACTTACAGCACACTAACACATGAGTTACTGTCCAACACTGCATTTAATTTTACCTGCCCCCTGAAGTTAAATGTCACTGGGACGCAAACGACACCCCAGTCCGGGAATCATCCAACCTAATGCGTGGTTACAGGCTGATCTGCATCACAGCCTTCTACTACCTCAGTAATATGGAGCCCAGTATCATGATGACTGCCTAGACACAGATCACAGACCACTACTACATGTAATACTCTCATACCCGGCGAAGCGTGTCAGGTTTAGACCGTAGAAACACAAAAACAGTCCAGAATCCGTTTCCTGCTCAGGCGGTCTGTGTTAGAAAGGTTAATAACTCACCCTGAGGTCGTCCTGGCTGCCATACAGGAGCCTGGCGAGGTCGTGAGGAGGGGAAGAGGGCTTCCAGCTGGGATCTGTTTCATCTCTCTCCAACTCCACAGCCTGCTGCTGCTGCTGTGCCCCCCCAGCTTCCGCTCCTGATTCGGGGGGAGACGAGGGGCCACTTCCCAGCTCTGCTGAGAAACACAGATCGCTACTGATGGAGGGGTGAGGAGAGATCGGTGGCCGATAACAGGAGTAATGCCATTCAACACTGGGAGTGGTGTGTGGCCACTACATGCCTAATAATGCCTGGAGCTTGGCTGATAAAGTCTGGAGGCTTGGTTGAGCATGAGTAAGCTTAGCTGCTGAAGAGAGCAGAGCGGACATGAGTCAGTCCCACCCCCCCCCACCTTAAACTGAGCCGGGTGGAGGGCTAACTGTACATTTCATGTTCACCTATACACTCAACAGCGACTGTATTAGATGCACCTACGTCACAGCTACACTCACTGTCCATTTTAGCAGCTCCACTATCATATAGGTGCACCGTCTACCCCTTTTCCCCCACTGGTCATCAGGAGTCGGAACTCCTGCGTCGTAGCAGTGGCAACAGTGCAGCTCAGTGTTACTGGTGGGCTATGAATAGTCTACCAACCAAAAACATCCAGCCAGCAGCATGCCTGTGACCAGAAACTGACCACTGGTGACGGACTAGAGGGTGACTAACACAAACTGTGCAGCAGCAGAGGAGCTGTCATCTATCATTTCCCATCTACAGTGGACCAACACAGTAGGTGTGTCTAATAGAGGAACACCCCACCTCCACGCCAATGTCAGTATAGTGCTGAGAATGATCCTCCACCCCAATAATGCCTGCTCTGTGGTGGTCCTGGGGTGTCTGTACATGCAGGACTATAAAGAGCGTCTACAGGGAAAGTCGACCTGATACAATGGACAATGAGTGTGTGTGGAAAAGCTGCAGCTGCCGCGAATGAGTGCTGGGCATAGGGTAAGCATGGAGTAAACTGTGCTAAGTTGTCCTTATTGACTGTGCACTGTGATTGTGTTGTCATGTACCCCACACTCTCCTTCTAAACATCCTTTTGGGTCATGGGAGGTGCCGGACACCTAGGGGAGGGGGCAATCGTCGGTAATTGAACCGCACCACCATGCCACCCTGCCATGTACCTCTGCTAAGTGTGTATCTGTATCACTAGAGTTGAATCAACGGTCATAATGCTTTTTATTTTTAATGCAGGAATAATTAATCAGGTATGCTGGCATGAAGTAACTGAGAGCAATGGTGGTGTAAGACTCTCAGCCAAACTTCATCCCATGCTATATTGTAAGCCCTTTGAAGTGCAACGTGTCAAGAAAAAAAAAAAATCTATATATATATGTGTGTGTGTGTACATATATATATATATATATATATATATATATATATACACATAAATATAAATGATTATTAAATTATATCAGTTAAATTTTATAGATAGTATATTATAATTATATATATATAATTAATAATAATAACAATAATATATTAATAATATAATAGTACTATATATATATACACATAAATATAAATGATTATTAAATTATATTCGTTGAATTATATAGATAGTATATTTATTATAATTATATATATATATTTATATATATATATATATATATATATATATATATATATATATATAAATAATAATATATTAATAATATAATAGTAATATATTCATTATTTATTATTATTAAGTTATATCACCACTGTACATATGTATGTATATATATATTTAGAAAAATAAAACAATTCCTTCCTTTACTCCTTTACTACATTGTGTGACAAGTCCATGGTAAATGGACCAATAATAATAAAATAATTTTACACAGACATACATGAAGTTATGTTGGTTCCACATGCTGGAATCTGTGCTGGCACAAATCTACTCTCATTCTAAAACCTACACCTAAAACAGGCAGGACTTTTATTTTGAAATTAAAGCCTTTCTCCAACTACAACTCCCAGAGCGACCTCTTGTGGACTGTGACCTGTATTACTGCAACTACTGAGTGGAGTCACATGATCACCTGCCGCCTCTGTAAGGGTGAGTTTCTGTACAGACTGTTCCAGCCCTGCGACCTGCCTGAGGAACACGCTCCTGCAGAGGGAGAACAGAGAGCACGACAGGCCAGATCAGAATTTAGCTCCGTCTGCAGCCTCGACTCCATCACCTACACACAAGGGCATTTCCCCTGTTCTTCAGGGGTCAGGTCCCCCACAGGACCACCACAGAGCAGGTGTCTGATCCACTCACACCAGCACCTGCTGAGAATGATCCACCACCCACATAATACCTGCTCTGTGGTGGTCCTGTGGGGGTCCTGACCATTGAAGAACAGGGTAATACAGTATACAGAGAAACAGATGGACTACAGTCTGGAACTGTACGACTACAGAGTGTCCTATATGGTCAGTGGAGCTGATCTAATGGACAGTGAGTGCAGATACAAGCAGGTGGTTTTCATGTTACGGCGTATCAGTCTCTATTTTAGCTTATCATGTGTGAATAAGACATAACAATAGGAACTGGATGTTGACCCAGAGAATATGACAGATGGCCAAACTAAACGTCACTATGGTCCACCTCACCTTGGTATCTGTAGATTGCTGAGACGAAGCTCGAACAGTTGCTTCATGTGGTCTAAATTCTCTTCCTCCAGCCTCCTCACCGTTGTGTCCAGTACAGAGACTTCCTCATGGTAGTTAGCAATCTGACATGTGACAGAACCAAAGCCAAATCTGCATCAGTTTCCAAAATCTAGTCTGCTTAGCAGTATCTGCTAAACGTGCCTTCTAGCATACATTTACCATCACTGATAGAAGCTCACCGGACAAAAAATGAGTCACCTGTGACTGGATCCTACCTAGCAGCGTGTAGAACCCTCACAAGCACCAATAACAGCTGTGATTGGACTGGACAAGTGTCTGGATGTAGCCACATCACTGTTCAGACACTCTTACATCAAAGAACTGCACAGGTGGGCCAGATTTGGTGGATGCCTTCCTTCAATTCCGACGAGAATTCCCTGTAGACTGGGATTTTAGCCACTGCTGGTAGACCCGTATGGCCGTACGCTTCCATACACCTGCAGATTCAGCTACTTCCTTCACACTATGGTCTTTGGCCACGCCCACATGCAGTCAGTCCTTTTAGCCAATCATTAACATCTGCTCTGGAGCGTCTTCCACACATGGAATGAGACATTCCCTGCACTGTAGCACCTCTTCTCAGTCCAACTCCTAGAGCCACCTCTTGTGGTCTGTGACCTGTATTACTGCAACTACTGAGTGGAGTCACATGATCACCTGCCGCCTCTGTAAGGGGAAGTTTCTGTACAGACTGTTCCAGATAGATGGAGTCCATCTCCCTCAGACCTCTAACCAGGATGCCTTCCCTGGCACAATTCCGAGGAGAATTCCCTGTAGACTGGGATTTTATCCACTGCTGGTAGACCCATATGACCGTACGCTTCCATACACCTGCAGATTCAGCTACTTCCTTCACACTATGGTCTTTGGCCACGCCCACATGCAGTCCCTCCTTTTAGCCAATCATTAACATCTGCTCTGGAGCCACTTTCCACACATGGAACGAGACATTCCCTGCACTGTAGCACGGCTACTAAATCAATCGCTGCACCCGAGACCGCCTACTACCGTACTACTCAGTAGGCGGGAATGTGAGGTGTGTCCGAGTCCACAGTAGTCATAAAGCAGTAGGCGAGAGTTCCCCGGATGACGTACTGCTTCCGGTGGGATTTTCCAAGTATGGGAGCACAGCACACTGTGCTATCCCATGATTCCACTGGATCCGTGGAGGCATTCCGAGCTGAGGAAGACAGGGACGTCGGCTCTGTACGAGTGTAAGTACTCTACAACGTTTTGTGCGACACTGAGTGACGTTATGACCCGCTCTGCGGCGAACATAAAGCCCATGTTACACGTTTATATGAATGAACGGCGGGGCGTCTACAGTGGTGACGTGACGTCTTACGCCAAATGACGTTGGCAAGATGGCGGACGTAGTATGTTCGAGGTTGCGTGGATACTACGTACTCAGTACGAGAGAGCCTACTGCTTCACCGGTGGAGCACTGCGCACCGGGTTCAGTCTAGTACGTACCGACTAAGTAGGCGATTTCGGATGTCCCGTCACTCACACCCCTCAGGTGTTTATAGCCCCATCATCCTCCTGCAGCGCCATCTGCAGGAGCCTGGAGTTACTACCACCTTAAATATGCAAGGTGGCTAATCCGGTGAGCGCATTATGTACTACATAGGAGAGAGCATGTTTATCATGATAGCCAGTGTCCAGTCTCGGGACAGTGGAGGGTACCTCTTTCCTCAACCACTCATTCTCCATGACCTCCTGGCAGCTGGACTTGTCAAGTCGTTTTATCGCTCCCTGAGGAAGAATACGAGTGTGATTAAAGCTCATGCAATGCAAATACAACCTCTCCTACTTTACATACGTGAAGGTTATCTGCTGATACATAGGTCTTCACCTCTGTAGCCTGCTGCTTCTTCTCGTCCATCAGCTGAGACGTCTTCTTGTCAATGTCTTTGACAGTGGAATCCAGGGAATGCTTGATATACTCTGTGGTAAACAGATTTGTTGGACGGCAGAACCTGCGCATAGTAACGTGGCCATGAACGTATAGACTCTATGATGGTGCGCACCTGAGATCTCCTCAAAGCTCGTCTGCAGAGCAGTTAGTTCCGACTGCAGGTTCTGGATCTGCTGCTGATGTTCGACGCTCCCCACGGTCTTATAGTGTAGCCACACCTGCTGCTCTTTGTGGGACTCTGCAACCTGTGCCTTCAGCTCCTCCAGACTTCTGGTCAGCTCTTTTACACACACACACACACACACACATCTTCAACAACATGCAGAAGCTCTTGAACTGCAAAGAAAAGCAAACTGAAGCTCCAAAACTGCACTAGCTACACTGTACACTAGAGGTCAGTGTTCAGCACACCATGGCTACTTCCTTGGTCTAACACAGGACTTCCTACGCCTTTTCGAGCCAGGACCACCACGTAGGGGTGATGTTTGTTCCCTGAGACCCACCAAATATTTAAGGAAGTGAAATAAGACACCAGCTCGTCAAAGAAACCGTTCAGCCCAGCCACACTCTATCAATCAACAATCCCAATAGCTTTCTATCAGCTAATCAAACCATGTAGTATACCATGATGAAGGAATGAACCATCCTCCTGGGTTGTGGGGGGTGCTGGAGTCTATCCCTGTGCTCCTTGGGCTGAAGGCAACACCCTGGACAGGCCACCAGTCGGGCAAAGGGAATTAAACATACACCGATCTGGACCGGGATGCCGGATCCCAGTCCTGGTGAGCCATACTCTGCAAGTTTGGGGTCACCAGGCCTGGGAATAGGGGTCCCCACAGACTGGCAACCATGGTCTACCCACTTCTATTGTATGTCCTTTATTGAAATATATATTGTATAACTGGGGCAAAAATAATAAAGCACATAGTCAATTTTAATTACATTAGATAAGCATAGACAAGTCCAGCGTAAAAAGAAACAATTAGACCGTTTGGTAACGTGTGTATCTTTTTGTTGTATCAAGTTACATAATTCACTTCATCTAAACCTCTGAAACTATAATATGCTGGAAAAAAAGTTACCCACCAAGAACAATCCACATGTGTGGAGTTGCTTGCTTGCTCCATGCATGAGAACAGCTAAAGGTGTATCTATTGAAACACCTCTAGTGGAGTAGAAGTTAGCCTAAATGACCTCTACCGATTGGTAGAGAGGCCTGGGAATAGGGGTCCCCACAGACTGGCAACCATGGTCTCTACCCACTTCCCAACAGTATGCCCTTTGAACATATCGGTCGCTTGACACATTGTTTTTGGGATGGATGCTATAGAGGAACCAACTTTAGTTCCTACCTGAGTCTTTAGTCTATACAGAAAAGAACTGTATCAGAAATGTGGGAAGAACCATCATTTGAAGGTCACTTTAGAGAACAACTAGTGGTTCTTTTAGGGCAGGTGTGACGAACTGGTTTCCTTCCAGATCGCAGCTCGGCAGAGATGAGTGTTGTACCAGTTACGTCTTGCCAGTTAGCAGATAGGTTACCTCAGGTCTGTTTACTGTTGCCTGTGAGGACTAGACTCTGACATCATGTTCTATGGTCTCAATGGAAAAAGAACCTTTTGGACCATTTTATCATCTGCATTGCATCATCTTGCTTTATTAATCTCCTGATCTTCAGCAGTTCCCCATTACAGAGTTCTTTGAACACCACTTTAGAAAATAAATGGAAGAGTTCTCTGGAATGGTGCCTAGATAAAACCCTTCTGGTTCCTTCTGGTAGAACCATTCAAAGGATGACTCTCCTCTCCAATGAATCCATTGTTCAGACCATGTCTTTAACATATGGCTGTAGTTAAAGCGGAGGCTGTAGGATTCGAAGGTGAGAACCTGGGCTGGAGTTCTGGGCAGCTTCTGCTTTGAGCTAGAAGGCCAGTACCCAGCCTCCTACCCAGAGGTAGGCCTGACAGATAGAACCGAAGAACAAGGAGGAGATGTACTATTTACAATGCAAAGGTTCTATACCTATGACCAAGACTCTTCCTAGAACCATTCATCCAAGCCAGGAACTATCCATGAAGCCTCTGTATGATTGCTCTGATGAATGCATGTTCATGTTTACCGGCTAGCTCCTCCTCCTGGCTGCACATGAGCTCCAAGTTGTGCTTCTTGGCCTGTTCCACCTCCTCCTTGTTCACCACCTCCTTCTGCTCCAGCCTTTTCTCCTGCTCCTTTGCTTGATTATGAAGTGCATGGGTATGAGCCAGCAGCTCCTTTCTCAGCTGGTCCCTCTGGAAGTATATCATTACCATTTTCATCAGCTTTCTCAAATCAATGCGCCGTCAGTGACGTCTCCCTACATGTCCAAACCTCTAAGCGCTCTTCAGATGCTCTTTGAAAACTCATTCCTGATCAAGGAGCTCAGATCTTGAAAAGTCTGAA
>JAMWET010000788.1:212500-217060 GCA_024036415.1 Prochilodus magdalenae | reverse complement strand
CGTACATAGACGTGTAGGCGTAGGACCACAGAATGTCAAGGCTCCAGCTCCACTCTTGACATCTGTTTTCTCTGAGTTTTGTGAAAGTGATTTCAGAGAATAAAGCAAAATAGAATAGAAAAGGACAAAGAAAGGATCTCAGCTACTATGTGTGCGTTTCTGTTGTCCCTTTTACCTCCTTAATATAAGAACTTCCATTTAATTTATTCACACTTTGTACTCCGTTTATTCTGTCCCTCATTCGTTTTTTTCATCTTTTTTACAGTGGCCCTGTAGTCCTCTCTAGCCCCCACCACTGTTCCCCTGGCTCCACAATGTGTTGCTGGTTCCCTGGCTTATACAGTCAGGCACCTTGCGAACTGCTGCTGAGTCGGCATTAGTGGCCCAGCATCTGCTGGACTGACTCCTAAGGAGAGAACCAGGGTGTCTGCTCGACACATTTTAGACCCCAACCCTCATCTCTGTGCATTCTGGCATTTGAAGTGCTGGTGAGGGGACGTTGGGAGCCATATCAAAGGGAAGGGATAATAAGAGTGACAAGCTCTTGTGCCCACCACCAGAAGGAGGCAGACGGCTCGATCAGGGCCAGTTTTGAACATATAGAGTTCAGATATACGTTCCTGTCCTCGGAATAGGGTGTTCCACGCTAGGTGACTTGCTCCTAGAGTATTCCTTTCAGAACCATCTTTTATTTTCCTGTGGTTTCATTTCAAGCTGGTCTTTAGTTCTTCCATCTTACCCAGAGCCAGCCCCCTCACCCTCACCCTTCCTTACAGTATTAAACTTTGCCATGTTTGATATCTGTTGTCCACTATGTGTGTCATGTGCTCATGCCATATAAAGAATGCCCATATATGCTGTCTAATAAACCTTCTTTCTCCTCTGTTCTTTCAGTAGAATTTGTCACACTGTTTTGGCTAACAAACAAGTAAAAACTGGAGACGGCGAAATCATTTTCTTCGCTGTGAGGCCAACTTAGAGAACTTAACAGCAACTTGGGAGAAGGATTGACAACAAGTTAATTTGTGTGGACGGGAAACACATAATAAACAAAAAATGGAAGATCCTATGAGATGACAATCAAAAACGCTGAGGAAGGAGATGAAGGGAAATACACCATACATCTGAAAAACAGCTCTTGGTAGCATATCCTGGTCTGCCCATGGTCACTGTTGGTATGTAAGTTATCTGTAACAAGGAATTGATTAAAGGATTTATTGACACTTTACATTTAACCTACTGCACAAGTTACTATTTATTGTTTGACACCAATACATGTAAGAAAAATGTAAAGAAAGATTTTTTTTAACAAAACACAACTGCACACACAACAATGAATTTGTCTAATTAAAATAATTCTAAAACACACTGTGTTTAACTGCTTACAAATGGAAACTTCCTAATCTTATTATATTAATATTAGGGGGGGTCAAGCCAAAGTCAAGTGGCTTTTATTGTCATTACAGCTCTGTTACAAGTACACAGTGAAATAAAATTACGTTTTTCCAGAACAAGGAGGCCACATGGAACAAACGAGAACATAAAACTTAATCTTGAGACATATTTCCGTCCAGAATCTGCTATGAATATTTCTACTAACCCAGACTGGGTACAACAAGTCTCTTTTTGAAGTCCCATGGTATTTTGATTGATCCTTCAATAATTCTTGCATTTATTACAGAAACTCAATGAATGGAGGAGGGTGCAGTGGAAGTAAGTCCTTTAATAAAATGTGATGTGATCAATAACAAAGCAAGGGAAACACACTGACAACTTTGCCATTTATTCTTAAAAAGTCCATGTGTATATATTGAGCCTGTACAGACTCTGTCATGTGTATATTATGTTCATCTATTACAACCAGCTGACAGCTCACTCGCAGATTTACACACTGAACTTATTTAACTATGACAATGTAAATATAGTTTTTACACACTAATCTGTGGCAAAGGAATGACAAAACTTTTGCCTTTTATCTTGACTGATCCCAACAGTCTCTAAAAAACAATATGTTATACCACAACCTACCATGGTCATTTGATGCCAACCGTAGGGTTGACAACCCAGTGATACAGGGTTTATCAACATGCTAAACGCCAGGGGGTGTGGCCTTATTTAGTACCAGATAATTCACTTGGGTTGCTGCCAAGTTAAGGTCATCCTGACATGCCAAGTTAAATATACCATGGTAGCTGAAGTTTAAAACCTCTAGCCGTACACTGCCAGTAAAGCTGTGATATACCAACTCATCAGGACATAAGACGGAAAAATAACACCGTAACATACAAACACTGAAAGAGACTTAAATGAAACAGGTTAGAAGGATGTGAAAGGAAAAGCTTGTGTTATATTGGTATCAGCATACACAACCCTGTCTCATTTCCTAGGCGTATCCCATTGTTATGCAAGACTAAACACCGGCATATTATGGCCTATTGGCAAAAATGTATGATCTATCATTATCTGAGTCTACATGAATTAATACTAAACAGTGTATACCAGAATACTACAGCAGTCCAAGCAGAAAAAAAAACGCAATTAATAATAGAGAATATATGAAATAATACTACAAGCTGATTAAAACTAGGGGCGGATAAAAATTAATTTTACACGCAACAAAAAATAAAAAGACAAAGTCATTCGTCCTTATTCATTCTCTCTCTCTCTCTCTCTCTCTCCTCTCTCTCTCCCCTCGGACCCCTCGTGCTGGGTGTTTAGTCTTGCATAATAACGGGGTATGCATAGGAATGAGACCCAGGTGACATACATGTTAAGAATACTAGCGTAGCAAACAGCAAGGCAGCAATGGAATACAGCCATGGTTTTTTTTCAGTGTCCTTTCCAGGTTTCAGCCACATGTTTTAAAAAGTGTCACTAAACAGCCCTCTGAGGTGGCAGAAATGCAGGAAAATGCCCTTCACGTGAGACAGAAGTGACTCTACTCTGTAGGGTTACCCCTTCTTACAATAAATTATCATGACGTATGTACTACAGCAATACAATTTGATAATGCATCTTAAAAAGTGCCCTTTTAGTTATGAAAAGTTTGATGTGGCATTATGTAGGTGTGCTAAAGTGGAATCAACTTACGACAGCTGTCCTTAACACCACGTCACCGTCACCAAAGACTGCAGTGGTGTCGTACCAGACTGTCATGGAGTGACTCAGAATGTCAGTGGGTCATCTTCAGTGACGAGTCCTGGTATCCTTTGCCTTCCCTCCCAACGGCACCGCAGTCCCACACCTCCTTCTGGGGGCAGCTGTTACTTTGATGATGATTTCTTGAGTGTAATTTCTGCACACATTTTAATAGAAATGCCTTTGTTTCAATATACATGGCATGCTATCTTTATATTTAGGCTTGGGCCCTGTCTTCATATATAGTGTGGGGAGAATGCGTCTCGTTTGTGTCTACAAATGGATATAGGGTCCTCTGTGAGAGGTGTGTATATAAACTGTGTGCTATAAACTGATTTCTCATTCCTTTTCTCCCTCCACAGACAAGATCAACTGATCAGTACCCTAAAAACCTTTAAACCGACTAATGATAAAGTCAAAGAGTTCCGCTTCCTTCTGTATGGACCCATTGGAGCAGGAAAATCAGCGATTGTAAACACACTCAAAAGCATCTTGGAAGGACGCATGTATGTCATTTGCCCAACTGCTTCTGAAGTAACAAAGAGTTACACATCAAAGGTGAGTACACAGTAAAACCTGATACACTGTTAGGGAGTATTTCCTGGATGCATGTCCTTCTAAAATAAATACACTGATTTAAATAGATTTATAATTTATGTTTTGTTTCTAGTATGAAAAATATCAAATTGGAAATGCACAGGATGGACTTTCTTTGACCTTCAGTGACACTATGGGTGTAGAGCTGGGAGAAGGTAATGGGGTGCACATTGATGACATCATCAGCGCTTTAAAAGGACACATCTTAGAGGGTTACACGGTAAGATTGAAACACAGCATTTGCCAATGTGTAAAATATTAAACACTAAATAAAGTTGAATAAAATTATGAATTAATGTCAGCAACAAAGAACTAGGACCAACGCATGCCGGGGTTAAAGTCAGATGAGCGGTAGTCAAGAAACAAATGGGGTCAGAAACAAAGTCAAGATATGGCCAGCCGTTATGCGAATAACTTTAGACCTCTGCTTAATAAGCTTAAACTTTTCACAAATGGAATAATTTACGTTTAACTCTCGCAGGTAGAATTAATTGCATCCAAAAGAATGTACTGCCCAGATTTTTATATCTGTTCCAAAGCTTCCCTATTTTTCTCCCAAAATCATTATTTCAGACATTAGACAAAATGGTTATCATTCATTTGGTGTGGCAAGCTCCCCAGAGTGCGTAAAGTGCTTCTTCAAAGATTAAGGTCTTAAGGTGGATTTGCACTCCCCAACTTACTATTCCTTAAACTAGAAAAGATTAAGTATTCGCTCAGAGGATCAACCCAAAATTTGTATAAAACCCAGTACTAGTCCACTTTGAAAATATACAAGCTAGCACCCTGTTACGCAGGACGAGGGGACAGGTTGCAAACGCAAGT
>JAMWET010000788.1:160000-207500 GCA_024036415.1 Prochilodus magdalenae | reverse complement strand
TGTAGAGTGTATAGTGTACGGTGTGTGTATGTATTGTGTATATGTGGAGTCGGTGTGTATATGGTCTACACTGTGTAGAGTGTATAGTGTACAGTGTGTGTATGTATCGTGTATATGTGAAATCGGTGTGTATATGGTGTATACTGTGTAGAGTGTATAGTGTACAGTGTGTGTATGTATCGTGTATATGTGAAATCGGTGTGTATATGGTGTATACTGTGTAGAGTGTATATCGTACGGTGTGTGTATGTAGTGTGTATATGTAGAGTCGGTGTGTATATGGTGTATACTGTGTAGAGTGTATATTGTACGGTGTGTGTATGTAGTGTGTATATGTGGAGTTGGTGTGTATATGGTGTATACTGTGTAGAGTGTATAGTGTACGGTGTGTGTATGTAGTGTGTATATGTGGAGTCGGTGTGTATATGGTGTATACTGTGTAGAGTGTATATTGTACGGTGTGTGTATGTAGTGTGTATATGTGGAGTCGGTGTGTATATGGTGTATACTGTGTAGAGTGTATCGTAAGTTGTCTGTGAGTATTGTGCTCACTGCACAGACTCTGACTCCTCAGGACTCGATTTCCAAGCCATCTCCAAGTCTGCTCCTGAAGTTAGTGTTCTTGTTAGTTAGTAGTCTAGTTAGTATCATTCTGGTTTTGAATGCTGCTGTGACTTCAGCCTGTGCCCATTTACCGTTTTTTGCCTGTCCTAGTATTTTCCTTCTGCTTGTTCTTTTGACCACAGCCCTGGATTGCTCTATATTGTGATGTTCACCTGGTTTCTGTTGGGTTTTTTTTACCTGTTTTTGTTCTCGGTTTTAATTAATCTAACTCAAAACTTACACCAGCATGACCAATATGGTCTGTAGTCCAGGCCTAAGGTCAATGTGATTGTTCTTAGGTCTTAGTCATCATTAGAACTGAACAGTGCTAACAACTACAACTAGCATTATTTATTGTTTGAGTGAGCAGATGTGAAAGTCTATGACTAGTACTAAGACACCAGGTGCTAAGGTTCAAGTTTCAAGTTTGTCATCATCTGCAATCAAAAACTTTCTGTATAATGAAGTGAGACACACTCTGCACAGTGTTGTACTTTATTTACCCTGACACACCTCAGTCAGCACAGTAGGAGCTTGTAAATTAGCACATGAGGTAAATACAAGCTCAGACAACTTCAGGTAAAAGGTTTTCTACACTTAAACATGTTCAAACCTGAACCGTCTCAGGCTTTTAAGGGACTGATGAAGTTGCCAAGAGTATACTCAATCTTTGACATCTGTTTGTTTGTCTGAACATTTGACTACGTAGTCATCAGCCCAGTGAACAATCTTTGTTAAGGCGTGCAGCATCAGGCAGTTTATCTCCTCGTTAATTTCCGTCTCCTCATGATAGTTCCGCACCGGAAAGATACAGTTCACAGGAACACCTAGTAAAACACTGCACATCTGCATCTGGATACACACACACACACACACACACACATACACACACACATATACACACACACACACACACAGACACACATACACACACACATACACACACACACACACACATACACACACATACACACAGACACACATACACACACATACACATACACACACACACACACACACACATACATACACACACACACACACACAGACACACACACTCACACACACACACACACACACAGACACACACACATACAAAGAGTCTTTAGTCTGTCCGTTACATCGCATTATGAGAATCTCTGCATGGACGTCCACATAAGCGCACACCAGCAAAATAACTCACTTTCTCTTTGATCTTCCTGCTTCTGTAGATGTTGCGTAGATTTTTCTTAGTCAGTGGGCAAATGCAATCCACTCTCGTCATGAAGATCACTTGAGGGAGTCCTGTAACATTGACCGGCAATAATACATATACTATTTAACTTTGAACACTTAGTGTCCTGTTTATACTTTTTTTTTTGGCCCGCCACAACCCCCCTCATCGGAGGACTTTTACGACTTTGTTATATATTACATTGTTCCCAATTTGCACCAACGAGGAGAGGGTAGTACATATAACATACAGGTAAGGTTACATAATGCAAAAGAAAGATGATACATAGATAAACAGCACTGACATCAAAACAAAAGAAAGACTAACAAATCAAGAAAAGGAAACAAAAGGGGAGAAATACATAATATATATAACAACAATAACAATAATAATAGCCACTTGTGTGTATGTGTGTGTGAATGTATGTATAAATGTGATGGGATGGAGTTTTTCTTAGGTGGTGTATTGGCTCTGGGGAGGGGAGGGGTTGTATATAGCATAGAAGTTCAGAAGTTACTGTAGGGCTTGTATTAGAGGTGTCCAATTTGTGTTGGTGTTTTTGTGGTTGATTGATTCAGATGACTTCTCTGTTGTTATATAGTCTATTAATAGATTTTTACAGGGGGTAAAGCTTATGTTTTTGTTTTCCGGTTCTTGAGTATGGCGTGTGCAGGTTGTATATCCCGTTTTAAACATCTTGTGTGTGATGTAGTGTACTCTATGGATGATTTTATACTAAATGAGTTGGAGATTAGTGCTGCTGGTCAAGTGAAAGTTATTATTACACACCTTGATCCAGAAATCAGAATTGGGGGCCAGAGATAAGTCTTCCTCCCATTGTCTGGTTGATAGAGTGATATTGCGGTTTGATTTTTCTATTACTTTATATATTTTGGTAACAGGTTTTTAGAAGCAGAAATATTAATGAATTAATGATTAATGATTAATGATTTTTAAAGACAGAAGAGATCTTATTTGGTTGTACTGTAAAAAGGAAGTGCACCCAATGCTGTACTTCTGGGTAAGCTGTGGAAGTGATAAAAGAGTAGAGTTGTGATAAATGTGTTTGAGATGTGTGATGCCTTTTTCAATCCAGGATGGAAAGTTTAATGTTTTTCTGTTGATAGTAAAGTCTGGGTTGTTCCAGATGGGAGAATGGGTGGTTGGTGCAAGTCTCGAATTTGTTATCTTATTGAAGTCCCACCAAGCCATCAGAGTTGTAGATACAGTATAGTTATATTGGTAAAGCATGGATGTTTCTTAATTGATTGACTGATGAATGGTAAGTCAGTTCAATATTTTTGCACAATATATGTTTGTTCGATGTCTATCCATGATCTATCTGATGTGCTGGGTTTTATCCATTTTAAAATATACTGAAGTTGATTTGCAAGATAATAATGATGGGAATTTGCTGCTTCTAGGCCCCCATAGGGCTTTGGATTCTGTAATGTAGGGAGTTTGATTCTTCATGTTTTCAGTGAATTCATTTTCCATTAGTGAAATCTTGTCTGCGGGTATAACGTTCACCAGGCATTGAATCTTTTCATTCAGGCTGGGAGTTCTGAGGTAATACTGGCTGTCTTCAGTCAGTTTGGATGTGGGGTTGAACTGAAGGAAACACAATTAGACAGCTCAGTTAACAGGAAATGATGAGTGATCGAATGACTTTAAAGTCAACAAGTTCTGTAAAGTAACTCGAGTTGACACTGTGAATATAAAGTAAAAGAAACACTTTGCCAGGAATAACTTCAAAATCTCAAAAGTCAAACTCCACAGGACATCAGAGTTTGATGTGCCATTTCCAACAAACCTTCAGGGAACTGGAGATACAGACCCACCAGTACCACCAGGCTCCTTACCTGCTGTCTTCACTGAGATGTCCATGTTGCTAGTGTCATAACGACATGATCAGTGACTAGTCAGATTCAAGCTCAGTGCGTCTTCAGCAAGCAGTACAGTCCACTAGTTCACTAGTCTGTGGAACACCTACTTTCTACTGTGTATTTACAATATTTACAATACCGAATATTATTAGAAATGTAAACATCTGAAATACATGCACTTTAATCTTACCACATAGCCCTCTTTTACATGACCTTTCAAAGCACTGATGACATCAGTTTGCATGATGTCATCATGGCCGCCTTCTAAGCCCTTGATATCGTTGAAGGCGAAAGGAAGCAATCCATCATTTCCGATAACACATTTTTCGTACTGAATAAAAAAATAGAAAAACAGATTCCCTGTAGTTGTAGTTCCCCACATGTCCATTTTTGGTGTTCAACACCAACAGTAAACACACAATTAGACATGGTTTAAGTGATGTCTCATTTTCCCCTCGTCCTGTTTGGTATCAAAAGCTGATCTGAGATAACTCAAGAAACTCAAGAAATCTTTATCAACTGTCATCTTTTTCATGATGGTCTGCACACACTGCTGTTCCTGAATGTAGATGAAAAGAAAGAGTGATGAAAAGATTACACCTGCGCTTCTCATTGTTACTACTTATTGTCAGAAACAACAAACATAATTTGATGCACGCCAAGCTAAAAGTCAAAGGGTTTTTATTCAACAACTAGACAAGCAGATTTAGCAACAACAACAAGACACATGTTACCATAGGACGAGGCTAAGGCTTAAACGGAGAGAGACATGCAGGGTCGAGAACTGGAGAGTCCAAATCAGTCAGCACCAACAAACAAAACTAGAGGAGAATCAAAAAAGTAAACCGATAAACGAAAGGGAGATCAAAACCCGAGAGAACAAACAAACCAGCAAGCAAATCCAAAGAGGAGAATCAGAGAGAGAGAGAGAGAGAGAGAGAGAGAGAGAGAGAGAGAGAGAGAGAGAGAGAGAGAGAGAGAGAGAGAGAGAAAGCAGAGAAATAAGGGGAGACCCGCTCGGTACTCAAACACAGTTTGGCTTTACTCCGGGGTAACTGAGTGTTTGTGAGGGGAACGAGCAGCAGGTGCGTGTAATTAAGAATTCGGGAGAGCTGGACGTAGGAATCCAGGAGATCGGAGGAAGCAGGGAAACCCGGAAGTGTGACATTTGTTTCCAAAACTGTTACATGGGACACGACAAGGAGACGGGATGCAAGTGCAAGTTTTAATGACAAACGAACAAGATGAAACTAAAGCCAGTTTTACTGTTTATTTTACTGTCTCTTTGTGTTTTGTCTATGTAGCGGAAACCCTCAGCAGACTATAAGATGATACAAAAACATACGCAGCAGTACAGGAGCTCCAAAAGGCGCCTACAAGTCTGGGGGTGTGGATGGAAACACTGCAGTGGCCAGTGCTCCCATTGTAGCACTAGCTACCTCAAGAGTACAGTAAGCCGTTGGAGGATTACTCACAACAAGAGAGAAACACTTGTGTGTATCACGGCTCTCCCAATCCCGTTCCATTTTCCAGATCTGAGTCACCCGAGTATTGATCACACCTGTTGTATATGTACTCCTCTCTCCCACTGACACATTGTGAAGCATTGCCACTGTGCGTACAGAGCGTACCTCTCTGTGATTACTCTTGTTTGCTGCTCTGGTTTTGACGTTGTTCTGATTCTCTGAGTCTTTTGTCTTTCCGGTACTTTGCTGTTTTGATTGTTTGCCTGGTTTTGACATCCGCTTGTTTCTTGACTCTGACTCTGCCCTTCTGGTATGTCTGCCTTGCTCTTGTTGCTGCTGTGGCTGATGACAAACCTGATAAATAAACCATGCCTTGCTTTTAGCTCAGCGCTCGTCACAATCTGTTTGTCCATCAACACAGTATGGATGTCTCAAACAGTGATGTGCAGTTGTTGCCCACTGTAAAAATGCAAAACTGAAAAAAAAATTCTAGGGCTGTACCCGACTCAGAATTTTGTCAGTCGAATCGGATTCACCCGTCCTGGTCGACGATTCGACTATTCGTTCATGTTTTTCCTCCTTGTACATTATCCAGTAATCAGTAAACCAGTCTGCACATGGTTCAGATCTGATCCTCCTCATTTACAAAATCAGCAGAGTCACAGGAATATATTTCTGAACTAAAGAGGCGGGGCTTTTGATGATCGATCTGAAATGGAGCCTGATTTAATTACAGGATATAGCGTTGGGCAGCAGCTCGTATTTATGCTAAACATTAGCGCTTATATCTTATAGCTTATAATATATTTCACTTCTAACAGCTTCTTCAGTAGGAGGACACTTCGTCTTTCATCTCTCATAAATAATGACCTGCTAAATACCAGAACCAGATTAGTCCATATTTAAATTAATATAGATGTAGAGAAGAATGGTAGACCTAAAACCGTTTATTATATTCCCCCTCACTAAAATCATTATCTCTCGTTTATCGGCAGGCGTATTAATGACTGCACTTATCTTTAAATAAAAATCATCTCAGCTGTAGACGAATAAATATAAATATCTGTAATTTAGGTTCTAAAATAATGGAGTTATAATAAAACAAACGTCTCCGCTCCGTTTTTCCTTCACCGCCAACAGTCGTCATGTCTAAACGAAAGTCAGCTCCCTCGTTTGGAGCAGTGTTGGATGTCTGACTGAATGAAGAGCAGAATTCGGTTTCATTTGTTCAGATTCTCTTCAGAAGCTCCTCCAGACTTTCTGAGACATCGTTCTGCCGTGTTTCTCAGCCTTAGCTTCCTTCAGCGGTGAACCGCCAGCGCACGTTGTCACCGTGGATTTAATTTTTTAGCAAGCATGCGTCACAGCCCAACTAGGACTTTAATATATATTTATTATTCCCTTTAATAATTATTAACATGTCTTTCTTAATTCTTAAAGTTCATGTGCATTGCTGTAAGCTTTAGTCTGTTTAACGGAAGAAAAAAAAGGTCACTGTTGTGAGTCGACTTAAGGGGTCTCAGTCAACTTAAAGGGTCGCCGACTGACGATTCGATTCGTCGACTTCTAGAGGGCAGCCCTACAAATTTCTACTCTTAATGTAAAACAACCCTAACCGTAACTGCTGACTCTCTTGGATTAGGTGAAACCGTGGAGAAAAAGTCAAATGGGCACTTAATAATGAACATTTATTTTTGGAAGAACATTTACTGTATTGCTAATGTGCAGCAATGACACAGTGATTTTTAGTTTTTGTTTTTTCTTGTTGATTAAATAAAGTTGTAACGATTCTTCATCTCCTTTCAAGATTTCTCAATCAATATAAAGCATATCTCTTATCATTTGTTCGAAAGAGGTGCATGCTGTTTTAGGTGTAGTCAGTTAATATATTAATGCCTTAAGAACAACTCTAATTTAGTAAATGACTAGTAGGCTTTTTCTATATCCATATATTCCGAAAAGTTTCCTCTTTAGATTAGAGGCTGCAACGTGTTCTATACATTTTAGCCAATTAATTTATAAATTACTGTCAGGTACAAAGAACTTTGCAAGCAGAGCTAAAAGCATGAGGAGTTCTATTTAACAAACTGGTAGCTGAACACAACAGCTAAGAACAAACTGGCATCAAAACAGGGCAATGCCAGTTCATAGATCGAGAGGCAATCAGAGGTCAAAAACCAGGAGATCAGACAAGCCAGCAAACAGAATCAGAAGGGAAATGTGAGCGAATGGTCAGGAAAACAGAAGGGGAGACAATGGGGAGATCGGCGATGTCTTTTTTGAGATGTGTTCCAGCCAAGTTCCAAATGAGCTAATAATTATATGAAATAGTAATATGTCTCACTTTTAATATCTGATATAGTTATATGCTGTATTTTGGATAAAATATGGGTCTATGAGGTTTGCAAACCATTGTTATATTTCAGAGGAGAACATTTCGTGCTGTGCAAATTTAACATGCCTGTGTAAGATTTATGTTTAAAAGCTGTTTATCTGAGAAGCAAATGTAACTTTTCTGATTAGACTGAGAATTCCTGGAGTGGAGATAAGAAAGATGTGGATGCTCTTCAATAACCTCTTTTCTATCACCACAGTATACCTTGCAGAAGAGTTGGGTAAAATTAGCTTGTCTATAGTTTCTATATCATACCACCACTTTCACTGTCCTTTCCCGACAATTTTACATCTTTACGATTCCGATATATGTGATCTCTGTTTCACAGTATGTTTATTTCATAAATATTTTGTAGATTTGATTTGTATTTTGGGAGACCCTAAACCCCCTGCTCACCTCTAGAGATCATGCCACAGTTCTATGAGGCCTTTCTCACACCTGTATGTGTTAGCTTCTTGCAAAATCTTATCTGTTTATTTACTCTACTCTGTTACATACCAATTAGCCTGTCTTACTAATTATTGTAGTCAGATCCTGTTTATTTTGGTAGCTCATATTTTATTATATATGCCTTCTCTTTTCGAAAGGTAATGTTTAGAATATGTGATGCTTTGAGTACAGTGGAGTCAAATCAGATGGCCAACCATTTGACCTTTGGTTTGTGTACACACAGTAACTGTCATAAATGCAGTCAAATGTAAAAAATGTCTACTGGTTTACAGTCACACAAAACCTGACGTGGTCTCCCTCCAAAAATGTCTGGAAACTTATTTCTGGGAACAAGATGTTTGGGACTTAATGTGGATCAGAACAAATGGGACATTATAAAGTAGCAACATCCTGAGTGGGAAATTTTCAATCAATCCAACATCTTGTGAAAACAGAGCTCAGGGTACAGGATTATGAGGCACTCAAAAACATTATCCAGTGCACAACAGGACTGCCATTACTTCATGACTGTAACATAAGTTAGCATCCAAATAAGCATGTTAATATTTGTGTTATGGGGGAAGATCACATTATATGTGGTAAACTTGATGATGGGTTATCAGCAGCTTTATGTGGCCTCTGTTGGTCACTGTTGTGATGATACAGCATGAAGCAATGTAAAAAGGACTGTCAGCTATGTTTGCGAAAACTCAACCAATTAAATTTATACTCAGGCTAAACCAGTGATCTCCAACCCTCCTCCAGGTAAGCTACTTACCTGAAGAGTTTAATTCTAACCTCTATCAAATAAACAGCACCACTTCCTATTTAACTTAAACACATTTAATTAGGCCAATCAGGGATTTGGGAAGAATGTGTGGTAGGTGTGGTAAATTGTGGTTTGAACTAGGCACTGCAGGAACATATCTCTCCAGGATCTCCAGGATCTCTCTTTATCAATCCCACGCATGCAAAACAAACACCTATTCCACACACCAAAATGCAATGGCATAAAAATTCTCCTGAGAGAATATTCCTGAAGTCGTGAAACACTTGTTTGTCCATTTCTGTTCTGTGGCTTGCGTCTGCAGCTGGAATCCCTTTGTGTTTAAAACAACCAACAATGTCAGTGGTTTGTGTTTTAAACTTCAAGTTGTGAGAAGGCTTTCAATGAATTCCTTCTGCACTTTGAGCAAACCCCTGAGAAGTAAACTGAAGGTATTCCTGAATAATTCTGAACAGATACTGTAACATGAGCTTCATCAAATAATTAATCAGACTCCTCTATGTGTATTTACTGTACTTACTCTTCCCTTGAAGACTAGCTGGATGTAATCTCAACATGAGTTTCTGTGAAATACTAATGTCTACTGTACAATCAGCAAACTTCTGACTTAAAGAACTGGATCTCAGTAAAAATGACCCGCAGGATTCTGGAGTGGAGATGTTCTCTGTTGGGCTGAGTAAACTGGAGATCCTCAGGTAAACTTTATATGAATCGACAGAGAAGCTGAAATACAGGTATCCAGATTGAGCATGGCTTGGTGTTGGGGTCAGAATGTTAGTGACAGTGCACTCTGCTACAGTTTTACCATGCTTGGATCACAGCATGGCTACAGTGGTCGTGTCCGCACCTTGGCTGTCCCAAGTTCAGAGGCAGTTTTAAAAATGTGTCATTCGTTGGTAGACCAGCTATCTGTAATCTTGGGGGGTGTCTTATAGTGCTGTTCTCAGATTTCTCAGACAAAACTAGCAGTCTCCTCTCTATAAGATCTAGACCTCAGTAATAATGACCTGCAGGATTCAGGAGTGGAGCTGCTTTCTGCTGCTCTGATGAGTTCACATTGTAAACTGGAGGTGCCCAGGTGAGCTTTCTGCAGATCAGCTCTTAAATACTATTTGATATTGGAAGCTGTCATATTTAATGTTTCACCAATATTTCTTTCATATACTCGTGACAGATGCAGTGTTGACAGGACAGTGACAGTGTTGGTAGAGTTCAGTATGAGTTAATGCTTGTGTAATGCATGTAAATGGAATCTTTAATATTTTCGCTAATACTTTTGCTATATAGATAGGTAAGAGATGTGTGTGTGTGTATATATATATATATATATATATATATATATATATATATATATATATATATATATATATATAGTATTGAGGAATACAGTGATATGTAATGGTATAGAAAAATCTGTTTATTGTAACAATACTAATCAGGAGTTTACCTCATGGCTTTATGGACATCCTATTTCTTTCTTTTTGTTTCCTCCACAGATCGTCTGCTTCTGGCTTCAACTCTGAAACCATGTCCTTCCCACCTGAGAGAACTGGATCTGATCTATAATAATCTCGGAGAGTCTGGAGTAAAGCTGCTGTCTGGAGATATCCTCTTCTCTAATCGTCCCTTCTTGTGTGCAGATGTCTGTGACCTCAGTCTGGATCCAAACACAGCACATGCATTCCTCTCTCTCTCTCTCTCTCTCTCTCTCTCTCTTTCTCAGAGGGGAGCAGAAAAGCCAGTTGTGTGAGAGAGCACCAGCCATATCTAGATCATCCAGACAGATTTGATGAGTGTGTGCAGGTTCTCTGTCCAGAGTTTGACTGGACGCTGTTACTGGTAGGCTGAGTGGAGGAGGTTTCTCTAGCCATGAGCTTTCAAAGAATCAGATGAACAGGAAACAGTGATGGATGTTATAATGCGCCAGCTGGAATAGCTTCCTCTGCCCTGGAGAACACCTTGGTCTTTAGACACAGAAGGACGGAGCACTGCCTTCAACGCAACGGCCTATTAACGTGTTTCCCTTGGCTGTTTAACCAATAAATGCTTCCTGTATGAAATGAGTTTTAGATTAACCTTTGCTCAGCCCTGAAAGTATTATAATGTTGTTAAGACGTAATGGAAGCTTATACCTCACCAGTTAGCGTGGTGTAAAGTTCAGTCTTAAATTATCACATGCCCGCCTCAGACCATGTCCACTGACACAGCAACATCTTGTTGGCGTTTTTCAGTTTTGGGTTATGTAATTTTATGTTATGACTTTTTATAGATAACAGTCACTGATGTTAAGATTTAGCGGTGTTAATTGATCACCATCCTCTGTTATATCACTAATCTTAGACTTTTTGGCTATATAAGGGTCACTTGCGGAGAGCTTTGGTCTTTATTACGTATTCTGCTCCCCTCATTGTCTACCTGCCCTTAAGGCACTTAACCGGGAACAGCTCCTTCCCCATTCGGTTCTTCATCCTCTCAAGTTGGATTGATTCCACTCCTACAGCACTACAGTGACTCACTATCACCTCCTCAGGTAGACAGTGGTATTACAGACAAGAAAGGCCTGGGCTAGCTAGTTAGCATGTAGTAGATATATCTCTGCAACAACGCACATAGATAACTTTAACACCATCACAGCTGTTATTTCCTCCATCTCTGTTGATCACTTTAGTTTATTCTGTAACATCATAAATTAAAAGTTACCTGTAGTAGAGGAAAAATATGAAAGTAACGGAGCACCTGTGTCCCTGCTAAAAATTCTGAACAAAAAAAAACGCACTGTTTAATTTAGTATAATTGGAGTCCAGAACCACCTGATCCAAATGAGTATGACTCAGTCTCAAAATCCCAAACTCTGGTGTGGATATTAGGGATTAGGAATGGAGTCTCCTTACTTGCTCACTGTGTCAAATACAGATGAGAAGAGTCATCACCTCTGATTCACACATGTAGAGAGGTCTGATGTTTATCTTATTACTGAGATTAGTGTTTGGTACAGAAGAATTTAAAGGCAGCAGGTCGTTATAGTAAAAACTTTATGTATTATAAAGTTGGTAAAGATCAGGCGTGTGATGAGCGGGTTCTAAGGCAGGTCTGGTTCTGAAAACCAATAAACACAACAGAGCTGTGAACGCATCACTGTTCCTATTTAAATAAATGTGTTGCTGTGTTTGTCGGGACTGAACGCAGGTTTCCAATTAATCATGCAAAAAATTATTTATGAGTGTAGATGGTTCTACAGAACTGCTTCCTAAAGAACCCCTGTAGAACCATTTTAGGGGAAGAGAACTTCAGTATGTTTATAAAACTCTACAGGCTTTTCCAGTTCATAGTGACAGACCAAATTTCAGGTTCATCAAGATCTGCCCATGTTCGGTAAGTCTATAGACGCTATGTACCAGAATTCTATAGGTTAGCGGTGGTCCGGCACTGCTGCCTCTTACACACACATACAAACACATGTAATTCCTGTTTGTTTGTTTTTAGTAATGTGAGTCCAGCCTGCTAACTCACTAGCCTCGGACCTCGAAGTTCTTTTACACGCGACACGGGTAAATAAATAAAAAGTCTTGAATCCAAACTTTTCTTCTAGTTTGCATCTTTACTATGAACATCAAAAAATACAAAACAAAAGATGAATTCGAGGCTTCTGCACTTCTATGCGTGCCCACGCTTTTCATACCAAGCTCAGGAGCCAGTCAGATTGCATCCCAAACAAAAAACCAATACATTTTCTACAAGTTCTTATATCACTTAAATACAATGCAAACATTCATATATTAGAAATATAACTCAAATCCTGTTGCAAATTATTAATACAACATTTACAATATGTATTAAGATCTAAACACACAGTAAATGGCTCCAACAGTAATTATATTGTATACTTTGGAATTTTTGTAATGTTATTTATAGATTCATGTGTTGTGATATTTGACATTACAGATCCTATCCTAGGCTGGTTGATGTGTTATGTTTTCCATAAGGGACCCATAAATAAACGCATAATAACATAAATGTTCTTAAAATGATCATGTTTAAACACAGAAAGGCTCTCCACATTGTGTTAAAAGTTTAATGGTTGAAAGTCACAATCAGGACACTCACCAATCATGATTCGTCTCAGCACTCACCCTCATAATCATCTCATAGGTTGTAGTGGAACGCGGCTCAAGGGTCTGAACACTATTCCTGTTTTGCTTTGCCCACGTGAGGGCAGCTAATATCTCCACATCCAGTGAACATTTAAGAGCCCTTAAAATAATCCTCTACGTCAGGATATTACAAGTACGGGTTGTTAGTGCTCTACAGAGTGTGGGGTTACAGTAACATACGCTGTGTGGCTGTAGCTGAAACATTTAGAAAGTGTAGAGAGTGGAAAAACGTGGAGGAAATAAAACTATAAATAACATAATGGAAAACAGAATACATTTATTTTTCAGAGTGACACTGTAGTTAAACGTGTAGTTAATGTGTGTTATTTGTACAGCACTTTGGGTTAAATGTGATTTATAAATAAATATTTCGTCGCTGTCCAATGAAAAACATGTATCTCCATTTTTGTCTATTTTGACTTTTATGCGTCATTTGGAAACAGCAGCTGCCGTGAGATTTGCATGATGAATGGACCAACTGAAAAAGTGCTTGGAAAGACGTCTGGTTTCATTGATTTACATTAAAACTGAATGGGTTTTTTTGGCTCTACTATAAAGTTGTCATTTTGGAGATACATGTTTTTCTTTGGACAGCGACGATTTACTTCCTTTATATAATTATTCTATAATTTGCCGGTATATGAGCAGTTTCTCAGTTAGCTGCATGATGATGTAGCCCTTATCATTTACACAGGTGTGAAGGTGAGTGAAAATCGTAGGCGTATAGTCCCATACCACATACACATCCAGTTTATACCCACAGTACTAAACACCAAGAACAGCTCTGTAAATCCACATGTACATTTTTATATAACAGTAATATAAAGTTAGGAATGGTAGCAGTGGTATATACAGATGTACACTTTCCCAGGTATACAGTCTGGTGAGTCTGAGACAGGGTATATACAGGGGACAGAACAATGTGGCTACTCAGGAGCCTGAGGGCATGGGGAATCTCAGAACCAGCTGGTTCGGGATTAGGTGACTTTCAAAGTAACTACCCAACATTGGTAGTTACTAGCATTGAGTGTGTGTGTGTCTGTGTGTTCACTCCCTCACACACACACACACACACACACACACACACACACACACACACACAGTGTCACACACACACTCTCTCACACACACACTCTCTCACACACACACTCTCTCACACACACACAAACACGCGCACGCACATACACAGTGTCACACACACACACACTCACACACTCACACACACACTCTCACACACTCACACACATACGCACACACACACAAACACGCGCACGCACGCACGCACGCACGCACGCGCGCGCACACACACAAACACACGCACACACACGCACGCACACACACAGTGTCACACACACACACAGTGTCACACACAGACTCTTACACACGCACACACACACACATACACTCTCACACTCACACACACTCTCACACTCACACACACTCACATACACACATACACACACACACTCACACACACACACATACATACACACTCACACACTCACACTCACACGCACACACACACTCTCTGCATTTCCTGGTTCTGACCCATCTGACCAGCCCATACGGTTCTACACCCCTGATTTTGGGTCATCAGTGTGCTATTCGTGGCTGGCTGCACTTCCTCTTTCTGTCCACTGGGTGGCGGTGCAGGACAGTAAAGCCACCATAGCGGAACCCACGGTCACCACAGTAACAGTCAGCGGGGTGAGGAAAACAAACGAGTTAAACCGAAACAGAGAAACAACGACTAAATAAAATACAGCGACTTTAAAAACCGAACAACAGAACGAACCGAAACCCCTCCCCGGTCAGGGAGTACCGCCCGGTCCGTGTTTTCAGAGAGCAGTAAACACACTAACCCCAGAGCTGTTTATCTGTTTACCCTTTCTCAGCGCACGCGCGTACGGAGCACAGCCGTAACCTCCTCAGTTCAAACCGAACTGACCTGAACTGAACCAAAACCGGTCCCCCCACATCCGGGTCTTCCTCCTCGAGGACGCTGTTGCATTCTGGGAAGTGACGTTCTGAGTTCCCAGGCCGTGTGGGAACGCGCGCAGCTGTGTTCTCGCGGTGCTTCGCGCAGTCTGCGCCGGAGTCTCGGGTGCGCTCCAATCGGCGCACTGGTGAAGTGAATAGGGCGCTTAGCGAGTGCGCAGAGCCCGGTCAGCCCCAGCGGGAGCGTAGAGCGCAGCGCCACCTGCTGGAGGCTTCTAGAACGCTCCATTCAGAGGGATAACTCCAGAGAACCATCACCTACAGCCGGAGCTTCAGAGATCAGCCGGGCTGCAGACACAGCAGAACAGAAGAGTGGCATACGGGCGAGGACTACAGGACGAGGGAACTACAAAACCCAGCACTCTGCGACACAGTGACGTCATCAGCGCGACAGTCTTTACCTAATCGTTATTATGAGAGAATACAATGTGCAGATCATCTCGTACCTTCAATAAAAACCTATTTTAAAATGAATTTAAATGTAAATATATAAAGATAAATATATAATAGGACTGTTAAATGTTATTATTGTTATTTTCTTGTGCTAATACGTTTCTATAGGCTGAGTGCCCCCTGCTGGTCATGGTCAAAATGTACTTTAATAATAATTGGGGCTGATGCACATGACAGGTTATATAGCATACTGTGCCAGGTCTCCCCGTATATGGGACATGATACGAAAGATTAAAGTGACTAAGAGAAAAGAACAGAAGCTCAGTGTTAGCCCACCAGAGTGTCCCACTTCTGACACCAATGTGCTAGCAGCAGTGGGACACTTCAATATCCATTCACCATCTATATTATATTATATTATATTATATTATATTATACTATATAGTAACTTTACAGAAGACATATTCTGAACTTATAACGTGAATTAATATTACTAGATTTTATTATATTAATTTATATATATATATTTATTACGTATGGGAGCCAGCCTGGTGTCATGTTGGTCAGTGGTGAGACCAGAAGGGCTGGGTCCAGCAGCGCTGCTGTTGCTATCATGCAGTCAGGGGTTCTACCATATGCCAGAGGAACCGAGGTACCGGCTACTGCTATTGCTGTTGCACCGTCAGGGGCTCTCCTGTAAACCAGTAGCACTAGGGGGTCAGGGCCCTGGAAGAAGACTGGGGGGCTGTATATGTGTGTTTAGCATGTTGTGCTGAATTGCGGGGTTGTTTAGTGGAGTGGTGGTGCAGGGCTAGCGCCTAGCGCTACTGTGAACTGTGGGAAGAACCTGGCGTTATGCTATAAACCATGATTACAGGGGTTACGATTCGATATGTCACGATACATTGCGATACAGTAAACAAAAAAAATATATCATGATTTTAGACACACCTCTATATGGATAAGTGTGCTAATGCTAACGTTAGCTGTTTATGCTGGAGCCATTTAGTGGTCGGGGTTTAAACCGCCTGTTACAAATATCTGACCGTAAACTATTGATTAACAGCGAAACTAATCAATACAGTATCGCAAAACAATATCGCAATATTTGGTATATTGAATATTTTCATACACCACTGGGGGGCGCTATGCCTGCTGATGGCCACCACTGTTTTCAGGTTAATTAGTCGGTACCAACAAAACTGTTTCAACGCTAATGACCCTCCAAAACGAGCTCCCTCTAGGGAGGCGTTCTACCTAGGGCGCTAGGACGTAGTGGAGGAGCGCGCGGATTGGAGCGCGCCCCAGCCCTCCTTCCTTCCTGGGGCTGTTTGAGGTAACGCACGGGATTAATGCAGTGTTGAGAAAGCAGCCCGACGGAGCGCACGGCGGAGAGCAGGAGAGGAGAGAGGAGAGAGAGAGAAGGAGAAAGAGAGAGAGAGGAAAAGATTAAAACTCGACTTTAAGCCACTGGAAGCGGCACGCGGCGCCATGTACGGGCGGAGAGGAGGGCGCGCGGCGGGATGAGGACCTGTTTGAGCGCGCTGCTCGCGAGGACGTGTGCGGATAAGTTGGCTATTTCGGAGCGCGGCTGTAAAAGTTAGCCGAGACGGACAACAGAGCCCTCATCCGGGTAAGTGGGGCTGCTTCACCTCCTATAAGCATGACAGAAGGGGGAGAAGGAGGAAAGAGAGGGGGAGAGAAGGAGGAGAGGCGCGCGAGCCGCCTGGCTTTGTGTTGGGGAGAGAGATGAAGCTGGAGGTGGCTTCTCACTGGAATGGTCCGTTCCACCTTAAATGTCGCAGCAGTTACAATGTAACTGTGTAACCGCTGTACCATTTAAGGTGGAACGGACAGTTCCGACCAGAGGCTGATCAGTATCGCAGTATCGGAAGCGAAACTGAACTTTATTGACACGTCGGTGTGTTTACCCGTCCGCCGGGCCCGTTAAGGTGGACTTAAGGTGGACTTTTTTAAAGGGCAAGTTTGCCTTGAAATCACTGTGGCCATCTTCAGGTCACTGATGATTCAGAGCACATTACCAGTCAGTTAAGGGCGTACTGATCTCAAACCAGCATTGAGCAATCGACTGTGGAAGGGGGTGTGCATGGGCACCAGGGGAACTCCACCAGATTTTCAGAATTCTCCTGCAGCTGAGATGTACCCAGCCGCTCAGAGTAGATTGGTGTGGCTGGTTATGAGTGCCTGATGTCTGTCTTGTTCGGGGGTGGAGGGATACATGCTGCCAGGCGCTGTGAGGCAAAGTAGTCCCACTAAGAGAATTTATCATTTCCAGTTTTCCTGGATTTTCCATCACCAGCATTCCATGAAGACACATCTAGGTTCACTGGTCACAGGGCTGGAATGTGGACCATCGTGACGTCTGTCAGTCAGTGGTGGACAAAGTAAACAAACCGTAGAGGGCAAACTCCTCCTCCAATCTCAGCTCCTCCCCTTAGACCTCCACTGGAGTACCAGTACTAAAGTATGTACCTTCAGATGTACTTAAGTATGGAGAGTACCAGTACTAAAGTATGTACCTTCAGATGTACTTAAGTATGGAGAGTAACAGTACTAAAGTATGTACCTTCAGATGTACTTAAGTATGGAGAGTAACCGTACTAAAGTATGTACCTTTAGATGTACTTAAGTATGGAGAGTAACCGTACTAAAGTATGTACCTTCAGATGTACTTAAGTATGGAGAGTAACAGTACTAAAGTATGTACCTTCAGATGTACTTAAGTATGGAGAGTAACCGTACTAAAGCATGTACCTTCAGATGTACTTAAGTATGGAGAGTACCAGTACTAAAGTATGTACCTTCAGATGTACTTAAGTATGGAGAGTACCAGTACTAAAGTATGTACCTTCAGATGTACTTAAGTATGGAGAGTACCAGTACTAAAGTATGTACCTTCAGATGTACTTAAGTATGGAGAGTACCAGTACTAAAGTATGTACCTTCAGATGTACTTAAGTATGGAGAGTACCAGTACTAAAGTATGTACCTTCAGATGTACTGAAGTATGGAGAGTAACAGGAGCATGGTTTATTACGGCTCTAATGTTCTATTATCATTTCTGGAACAGGACTCTTCATCAGCTCAGTGTAGGTGAAGAGACTCTAGTGTCTCTCAGTCCACCAGTCTTTAATAGAAGCTCATTCATTAGTCTGACACTGACGTCTATTCACATCATCATCCGCACAGAACACTGAAGGAGAACAGGTTCCATTAGCTAGAACCAAGCTCTGTCCAACAGGTCAGCACGAGCTAAAAACTGTACCAATGTATACCAACCAAGTGACCAACTAACCGATCGATCGATGGATCTGTCAGCCTGTACTTTGACTCAGAAGTGTATTGAGCCTCATTCCCAGTGGGACCGAGTTAACAGGGATCATCCTGATCGGAAACTATTCCTAAACTATAAAATAATTATAATCTAATCTAATGTAAACTAAAGTAATAATTGGTAATCAGTAATGCTAACAAATGAGCGCCCAGTAGTAACGTTCACCTGTTACAACTCAGGAGGGGTAACTCAGTAACAGTAATGATGACCGATTAGCACGGGGGTAGCTGTAATGCTAACCACGGAGCAGCTGTAATGCTAACCACGGAGCAGCTGTAATGCTAACCACGGAGCAGCTGTAATGCTAACCACGGAGTAGCTGTAATGCTAACCACGGAGCAGCTGTAATGCTAACCACGGAGCAGCTGTAATGCTAACCACGGAGCAGCTGTAATGCTAACCACGGAGTAGCTGTAATGCTAACCACGGAGTAGCTGTAATGCTAACCACGGAGCAGCTGTAATGCTAACACTGGAGCAGCTGTAATGCTAACACTGGAGCAGCTGTAATGCTAACCACAGAGCAGCTGTAATGCTAACCACGGAGCAGCTGTAATGCTAACCACGGAGCAGCTGTAATGCTAACCACGGAGCAGCTGTAATGCTAAACACGGAGCAGCTGTAATGCTAACACTGGAGCAGCTGTAATGCTAACCACGGAGCAGCTGTAATGCTAACCACAGAGTAGCTGTAATGCTAACCACGGAGTAGCTGTAATGCTAACCACGGAGCAGCTGTAATGCTAACCACGGAGCAGCTGTAATGCTAACCACGGAGCAGCTGTAATGCTAAACACGGAGTAGCTGTAATGCTAACCACGGAGTAGCTGTAATGCTAACCACGGAGTAGCTGTAATGCTAACCCTGGAGCAGCTGTAATGCTAACCCTGGAACAGCTGTAATGCTAACCACGGAGCAGCTGTAATGCTAACCCTGGAACAGCTGTAATGCTAACCACGGAGTAGCTGTAATGCTAACCCTGGAACAGCTGTAATACTAACCACGGAGCAGCTGTAATGCTAACCACGGAGTAGCTGTAATGCTAACCCTGGAACAGCTGTAATGCTAACCACGGAGTAGCTGTAATGCTAACCCTGGAACAGCTGTAATGCTAACCACGGAGTAGCTGTAATGCTAACCCTGGAACAGCTGTAATGCTAACCCTGGAGCAGCTGTAATGCTAACCACGGAGCAGCTGTAATGCTCAGTAACGGTAATGATTGCATGCATTTAATAACTGGGGTTCTGTATTGTCTGATCATCCGAGGTGATTTTGATCAGACTAAGGCCCAGAATTCCGATTAGGTGGTGGTCCGAGAGATGGATTTTGACCGTACTATCTGGGTGCTAGTAATGGCGGGTGTAATTCTGTAATGAACGGTACTTCCTGTCCCCAACAGGACATTTCAACCGTGACCTCACAGCAGGCACTAGGGTGGCCACACGTCCGGTTTCGGCCGGACCGTCCAGCTCCCAGTCCTCCGTCCAGCGCAGCACCTGGACAGACACCTCCTGGTCCTCTTTTCAGGATGAACTATTTAAAATGTTCACTCGCCAGCAACACTGTGTGCATCATTGGCTCACATCCGTGTTAAAAGACAGGCCTTCCATTTAATTGGTTTAACAAGGTCATGTGACGTTGTGAGTCGCCTACCGGCTAACCGCAGGTCAGTCCTCTAGGTGCTAGTCAGTTAGTGAGCTCCTGTCTGACTGAGGACCGAGCCTCAGCCCCACTGTGCCCACCCTAGTGGTGACATGACAGGAAGCTGGATCGTGACGGAGTGTGATGGGCGTTATCTCGATACTGATCATGTTGGCGTCAGTAGTGGTCTCTCGCTCAGTGAAATGACTGGACTGTGTTCCGAAGGGCTGATGTACAATGGCGTGTCACTTGCGATGGCGTGTCATGGGTGATGGCGTGTCGTAGACGATGGCGTGTCGTAGACGATGGCCTGACGTAGACGATGGCGTGTCGTGTACGATGGCGTGTCGTGTACGATGGCGTGTCGTAGACGATGGCGTGTCGTGTACGATGGCGTGTCGTGTACGATGGCGTGTCGTGTACGATGGCGTGTCGTGTACGATGGCGTGTCGTGTACGATGGCGTGTCGTGGACGATGGCGTGTCGTGTACGATGGCGTGTCGTGTACGATGGCGTGTCGTAGACCATGGCGTGTCATAAACGATGGCGTGTCGTGTACGATGGCGTGTCGTGTACGATGGCGTGTCGTGTACGATGGCGTGTCGTAGACGATGGCGTGTCGTGTACGATGGCGTGTCGTAGACGATGGCGTGTCGTAGACCATGGCGTGTCGTAGACGATGGCGTGTCGTAGACGATGGCGTGTCGTAGACGATGGCGTGTCATCAGGAACCGAGAGCCTGTGTAGAACCGAAATAGAGCTCTGTAGAATCTAGAACACTGTCAACACAAAGAGAGGCAGAAATAGAATGTAACCCAGAATGTGTATTGTTATACCCGTGTGAGGCGCCGGCACCGACCGCACCTTTCTCTCTGTTCTTCCTGCTCTCTTTGTTCTCTTGGTGGTGTGAGCAGGTGCTGCTGGGTACCAGGTGAGGTACCAGGTGAGTCTGAATCAGCTGCTGCAGTAATCACGCCCCGCTGTCCATCATCACACAGTGAAAGTTTCTCTTTCTCTTTTTCTCCGTCTCTTCCTCATTCTTACTGCCTGTCTCGCCCTTTTCCCCTCTATCTTCAGTTCATCTCTCGTTCTTGTGCTCTCTCTCTCATTCTCTCTCTCTGTCTCTCTCTCATTTTCTCTCTCTCTCTTACTCGTACTCTCTCTCTCTCCCTCTGTCTCCCTCTCCCTCTCTCTCTCTCTCTCTGTCTCTCTCTCCCTCACTCTCTCTCTCTCCCTCTCTCTCCCTCTCTCTCCCTCTCTCTCCCCCCCCCCTCTCTCTCTCTTTTCTCTCACCCACACATGTACAGTATCTCTATGTTCAGTATCACCTGTTACTCAGCAACACCTGCCGTAGAGTCACAGAGAGAGTGTGTGTGTGATAGTGTGTGAGTGTGGGGGTTTCTGTGAGTGTGTGTGGTATTGTGGGATTGTGTGTGTGTGTGTGTGGGGGGGGGGGGTTGTGTGAGAGTGTGTTTGTGTGTGTATGTGTGGTATTGTGGGTTTGTGTGTGTGTGTGTGTGTGATTGTGGGATTGTGTGTGTGTTTTATGTCAGTGTTTGTGGGGGTTTGTGTGTGAAAGTGTGTGTGTGTGTGTGTGTGTGTGTGTGTGGTATTGTGTGAGAGTGTGTGTTTTCTGTGAGTGTGTGTGTGGGGGGGGTTGTGTGAAAGTGTGTGTGTGGTATTGTGTGAGTGTGTGTGTGTGTGGTATTGTGGGATTGTGTGTGTGTGTGTGTGTGTTTTATGTGAGTGTGTGTGTGTGTGTGTGGTATTGTGGGATTGTGTGTGTGTGTGTGGTATTGTGGGATTGTGTGTGTGTGTGTGTGTGTGTGTGTGTGTTTTATGTGAGTGTGTGTGTGTGTGTGTGTGGGTTTGTGTGTGTGTGTGTGTGTGTGTTTGTGTGTGGTATTATGTGTGTGTGTGTGTGGGTTTGTGTGTGAGTGTGTGTGTGTGTGTGTGGTATTGTGGGATTGTGTGTGTGTGTGTGTGTGTGTGTGTGTGGTATTGTGGGATTGTGTGTGTGTGTGTGTGTGTGTGTGTTTTATGTGAGTGTGTGGGTTTGTGTGTGAGTGTGTGTGTGTGTGTGTTTTATGTGAGTGTGTGTGTGTGTGTGTGTGGGTTTGTGTGTGAGTGTGAGTGTGTGAGTGTGTGTGTGTGTGTGTGTGTGTGTGTTTTATGTGTGTGTGAGTGTGTGTGTTTTATGTGAGTGTGTGTGTGTGTGTGTGTTTTATGTGAGTGTGTGTGAGTGTGTGTGTGTGTGTGTGTGTGTGTGTGTGGTATTGTGTGTGTGTGTGTTTTATGTGAGTGTGTGTGTGTGTGTGTGGGTTTGTGTGTGAGTGTGTGTGAGTGTGTGTGTGTGTGTGTGTGTGTGTGTGGGTTTGTGTGTGAGTGTGTGTGTGTGGGGGGTTGTGTGACAGTGTGTGCGTGTGCAGCGCTCCCTCTGCAGCTGTTTTTCCTGAGCAGGTGTGTGTGTATGTGAGCTGTGGTCAGACCAGTCGGGGTGGTTGTGGTATTCCCTCGGAGCGTTACTGGAATAACTGCAGTGACGTGCGTGTGAGTTCATGTTTTCGGGAATTTTCTGATTTCATCACGTCTGTAGGAGTGCCGTCCGAACGTCACGGGTCTCTGATCTCCTCTGGGATTCCTCTGATGCAGGCTGCGGCCTGGTGATGGTAGAAGTGTGATTCACAGACAGACTCTATTCTCTGTCCTGATGGCTCCCAAGCCGGACGGTGTAAACGCCAGACGAGGAGCCGGCCGCGGCTGGTAGATGTGCTCAAGTCAGTCGAGCTGATCTCATAATCTAGTTTAAACACCGTGCCCATGTTTGTTAACCCTATAGTGGCGTTAAGTCTGTCAGGATGTTCGTTCAGCCCCACCTACCAGCTTTTCATAAGACTGTAATACACTACAGGAAGTGTAGGGGGCGATACGACCCACACGCTCATTCTGACAGACTGTAATACACTACAGGAAGTGTAGGGGGCGATACGACCCACACGCTCATTCTGATAGACTGTAATACACTACAGGAAGTGTAGGGGGCGATACGACCCACACGCTCATTCTGATAGACTGTAATACACTACAGGAAGTGTAGGGGGCGATACGACCCACACGCTCATTCTGACAGACTGTAATACACTACAGGAAGTGTAGGGGGCGATACGACCCACACAGTCATTCTGACAGACTGTAATACACTACAGGAAGTGTAGGGGGCGATATGACCCACACAGTCATTCTGACAGACTGTAATACACTACAGGAAGTGTAGGGGGGGATACGACTCGCACGCTCATTCTGACAGACTGTAATACACTACAGGAAGTGTAGGGGGGGGATACGACCCGCACGCTCATTCTGACAGACTGTAATACACTACAGGAAGTGTAGGGGGGGGATACGACCCGCACGCTCATTCTGACAGACTGTAATACGCTACAGGAAGCGTAGGGGGCGATACGACCCGCACGCTCATTCTGACAGACTGTAATACACTACAGGAAGTGTAGGGGGGGGATACGACCCGCACGCTCATTCTGACAGACTGTAATACACTACAGGAAGTGTAGGGGGGGGATACGACCCACACGCTCATTCTGACAGACTGTAATACATTACAGGAAGCGTAGGGGGCGATACGACTCACACGGTCATTCTGACAGACTGTAATACATTACAGGAAGCGTAGGGGGCGTTACGACCCACACGCTCATTCTGACAAACTGTAATACAGTACAGGAAGTGTAGGGGGCGATACGACCCACACGGTCATTCTGAGAGACTGTAATGCACTACAGGAAGTGTGGGGGGGCGATACGACCCGCACGCTCATTCTGACAGACTGTAATACACTACAGGAAGCGTAGGGGGCGTTACGACCCACACGCTCATTCTGACAGACTGTAATACACTACAGGAAGCGTAGGGGGCGATACGACCCACACACTCATTCTGACAGACTGTAATACACTACAGGAAGTGTAGGGGGCGCTCACACCAGCACCACGTCTCACTGCAGTGCTGAGAATATGATATATATGATATTTGTGTATATATTTGTGTGTATGTGTGTGTATGTATGTATACACACCCACACCCCATTCCAACCATTCATACCGCTGACTCTTAGAAGAGCCCCACTGTAGCCTTTCAGTCAGACAGGATTCTTCAACAGAGCCCTGTTCTCCACAGGCTGGATCCTCGAGCTGCTGCGCATGCGTGCTGCTGACTCGCAGTAATCCTCGCGAAAGCAGAGCAGCATGAGAGAGAGAGAGAGAGAAAGGGGGAGAGGGAGGGAGAGAGCGAGTGAGAGAGAGAGAAGGAGAGAGAGAGAAGGAAGGGCTGGGGGGTAAAAGCGCTCTCCCCCTCCCCCCCGTCACCCGCGCGAGACCCGCATGCAGGACGCGTTTTTGGCTGGAGCTCGCAGCGGAGGATAAGCGGCATCTCGTGTACAGCGAAAGGACGGGAGGGACGGACGGACGGACGCAGGCAGGCGCGCGCGCATCCTCTTCTGCAGGAGTCTCCGGGAATCTGAAGGGATATAACCGCGCGCACGCGCACCAGGGATACCGCGCCGGTATACATTCGTCCTTCGTTCGGCTGGCTCGGAGAGCGAGGCTGCACGAGATTTGTTTGCTGAGGAGCGCGAGGAGGCTCCTTCTTCCCGCAGTGCTAGCCCGGCTAATGCTAAACACAAACGCGCGCGCGCACACGCACACGGCACAGAGGCTAATCCCCAACAGCAGCTGCAGCAGCACAGAGAGGAGCCTCGCGCATACCGGCGCGTGAGACCCTGCACGAGAGACACGGGCGGTGAGGGGACACGGGCGCGCGCGCCCGCCCAGCGGAGGGGGTCGGAGGCTAATTTGGAGCGCGAAAGTGGGCCAGAGAGAGAGGAGGCAGCATAAGCCGCACGGCATTCTGGGAATACCATCCCTTAAGAGGAGGGGAGAGGAAGTGGACCGCGGAGTGACCCACTGTCAGTCACTCCAGCAGCCTGAGCGGTCAGTCTGTCTGAGGGGTCAGTCCGGCTGTCCATGTGGTCCATCGTTCCTTGTGAAGGGTCTGTCCGGCGGTCTGAGTGGTCTCTCCGGCACTCTTGAGCGGTCAGCCCGGCAGCCTCGGTGGTCTGTCCACCTGTCTGAGTGGTCTTTGGCAGTCCTGAGTGGTCGGGGGAGACGATGCTGCTGAGGTCAGTTATGCATGTATGAAATGGAGACCGCTGGAACCGGACTGGTCGAGGAGCGGTTTGAGAACACCTGACCGTGGTGCGTGTTAGGTTTCTGGCGGTTCCGGTCATCGTGGCGATGGGAAGTTCGGCATCGTCGTTAGCAACGGAGACAGAGTCGGAGCACGGCTTCAGCAGTACCGCGTACCCTCCGGCACCCCCGGTGGGCTGGATGAGGAACAGCCACAGCAGTCCGGTGTGGGGAAGCACCTTCATCACCCGGCAACAGCATCCCATAGCACACAGAGAGCGCAGGTAACACACCTGTACATGGGAACGTTGTCCGGTACCCCAGAAACACCCTCCAAACACCTAAACAGTAGAACCCGCACGATACCGCCACTTTGCCTGTACACTGTCCGCTTGTTTAGCCGTGACACATCGACCTTCACGTTCTAGCTTCAACTCCACTGGCTGAGGTTCCCATCGGTTGAGTGGATCTGGATCCAGACGACTGCTCAGTGATCGTTCTAGATCTTTCCTTGTGGTGAGAAAGTAGAGGGGCGTTACAGTTCTCACACCAATGAAGAAGAGCACAGTACCAGTGGGCTCTAATGTAGCTAGCTACCTAATGAAGCTAGGACCCCCGGGAACAGCTGGCTATTCATGGAGACCCTTGATCTAGTGTCTGGGCTGTATAGGGTGTTTCTGGCGATGGACTCGCATCTTCATGTTTGGGTTGGCAGGCTTGTCGGTCAGATGAGCAGACAAAGACTGCTAGCTAGCTAACTAACTAGCTGGGGCTAGCTGAGCAGCACATAAACAGCTGAGTCTAGTCAAGGGGCTCCTAGAAACCCAGTTTGACTTTTGCCAGTGGGCGCTAACATTAGCTAGGTTTGCTAGCTGGCTAATATCGGAGCTCTGTGGCACCAAACCGTGTTCTTCTTCATTGGTGTAAGGACACAAACTCAGCTGGAGACTCACCTCTCTCTCTCTCAGCACAAGGAAAGGTCTAGAATGCTAACTGTGGAGTTTCATGGCTGATAACAATAAGGAACACAGAACCGCTGGGTCCAGGAAAGACAGAACCTCAGGCTCTAGCTCAAACCAGGACGTGTTAACAGGCGGGTTGGAGCTGAAGAGAGTTAAGACCCACAGGGGAGTCTGAATAAACTAGAAGGTGACTAACAGGTTTAAAGCTCTGTAGAGGTCATTTGTTATGGGGGTCTGTTGCCACGGACCCCTGGACACCTAGCATCCCTATAATCCAACACGGAGTCGCTAGCATATTTAGCATGCACATAGTTACACAGTGGCTCTGTGTGAACCTCGAGACACACACTGATCTGATCTTTCCCATTCCGGGTTGGGATGCCTTTAAACACAGGGTAAAGGCTTTATACTGGATACTGGAACATTCCTGTAAAGATTTGATTGCTTTCAGCCACAAGAGCATTAGTGAGGTCAGGTACTGTTTTAGAGTGAGGACTTCTGGATCACAAACGCCACTCCAGCTCATCCCAGAGGCTTTGGAGGGAGCTCTATCGCTCCAGAGAACCCGGTTTCACTGCTCAGCCGGAACATGAAAATGAGTTCTGGCCCAGTGCGAGGGGGGGTGGGTGTTTAAACCCCCCAGGCCTACACTTCGCATTGGACATGGTGACTTTAGGCTCGTGAGCACCTACGCCACAGTATTGTATTCCATTGTGGTTGCTGTGTGTGCCCGCTGTGTGTGTGTTTGAACCCGTGTCAGCAGTGAGTGCACCTTAACGTGGCTGTGTTTACTGAGGGGCGTCCGCAAACTTTTGGACACGTAGTTTATGGTGTATTAAAATCCAGGAGGTATCCCGTACGAGGCAGTGCGCCTCGGTTTAAACAGGTAGATCGGAATTATTTCGACCTTTACGTCAGCCCAGCTCAGAGTTCATCACTGCTGAGACCTCAAACATTTTGGCTGCGGCTTTAACGAAGCCAAGGAAGCAAACCGAAGAAGTGGCCGCGGCCGAACGGCGTGAGGGCTGGAACGTGTGATGAGGCCGCCTGTCAGACATCAGATCACGATGCTGGAGAAGATGAAACTGAAACCAGGAGTGCGCTGGCCCTGCGTTGTTTGTCTCAGGGAGACTATGGTTCGTTATCGCTTCAGACAGGTGTCGGCTACACACCACATTTATAACCCCGCCTGAACAGATAACCTGAATCGGATTTGAGCCTCGCGTGAACCTGAGAGCTCTGGTCTGGAGTTTCGTCATAAACCGTGTTTCACAAACAGGCGCAGATAACCCTGTATGTACCGCTCTGGAAATAAATCAGAGCCCACCCCAGTTCCTTCTTAGATCAGCGTCTCCACCTGTACAGCAGGTTCTCAGTGAGGAACCGAAGGTTGGGTTCTAGCTTTACTGACAGATACAGTGAGCGTCTGGTTCATAAGAACAAGGTCCAGCAGCAAACACACAGGACAACACAGCTACAGACTGGCAGAGGGCCAAACCCACTCTCTACTGACCGTGATGAGCGCCACCTCATCCCAATGTCCCTTACCCACCGTAAGATGACCTCAGGTGACCTACAGAGAGACTGGTGAGCGGTGGCTGGGGTGAGACGCACAGCGAGCATGGTTCTAAAAACAGGCTTCTGGAGGTCATTAGTGATTTTCTAAATACACAGATCTAATACAATATCTGATCTGGAGTTTGGGAGACATGGTTCCAGTAGTGTAGAGAATCAAACAGAACCAACACAAACCCAGAACCGGTACACCTAGAGAACCTGATCAGTTACAGGTGGGCTCTTAGATTGTTCCAGAGCTGTACATATGGCATAACATGCTAATGCTAACGCTAACCCACATAACTGGGTGGAGTCAGAGATGTGTAACGCTGGTTTGTTGTGGAGGGGGTGGAGGTTGGAGAGAGCTAATGGTCTCCTGGGATTAACTGTTAGCCCACTTGCTGCGCCTCTGTTCCCATTTGCACTACCAGTCAGCTGCGTCAGGCAGCTGCTAGCGCTAGCCCCAATGCCTGATCAGCGTCTGACTCAGATATGAGCATGTACAGGACACACGGAGAAGACGAGCAGCTTAACAAGTCCCGCCGTGTTTCCCGCGTCGGAAGCTGCCAGGGATTCGTGTTCATTCATATCGCTGCTGGGTTTTGGGATTGGGCGTCGTTGGAACACAGCCGCTGCTGCGTTCTGTGTGTGGAGAGTTCGTGATGAATGGACCAACTGAAAGATCTGGTTCCATTGAGTTACAGTAGAATTAAGCCAGGCGTTTGGGCCCTCCTCTGAAGTTGTTTGGAGACACTAGTGTACCTGAGCACGGCGGAGGTTATACAGATCGGCTCTGTTTTGATTTTTCACCACTCAAGTGTTTTAAATCTGCTCTTCTGTTGGTTATGGGTCTTATTAAACATGAGGGGACATCCCAGAATAATAAACCTCTCTTATTCTAGAAACTCGGTCTACCCCTCTTCAGTTTTATCTGAAACGGAACCATCAGGAATTTGTGTTAAGCATACTACGCTCAACATTTTTTAGGATAACCGTGACAGTACTGAACACCATCATTCTGCAGTGGGAACATCTGGATAGCTAACTTGGCTAGCTGAGAATATGCTGGGAAGCCGGGAATACGGATCGTCCTGCTTCTGCTCAGTAGTTATGCTTGGACCCCGGACAGTCGTATCGACCCCGACGGTAAGGGCACAGCAGGCCACTGTGGTGCGGGTGCCTGGCTGGTGTTTTTCTCAGCGTTTTCCAGACGGTACCCCGGTGGTTAAAGAGTGTTCAGACCTGCTGATCATTTACACAGTCGAGTCACATTATTATGACCACCAGCTCACATCCAGAGTAGTGAGATCCAGAGTAGTGCAGCTGGACGGGCTGGGAGGGACTCAGTAAGGTCCTGGTAGGGTGTCACAGGTATCCGGCACCATTCTGACTGCAGTGCATCCCACAGCTTCAGGAGGGAGCGTGGGGGAGGAGCCATAGAGCTAACACGGTGAAGGAGGTGGTCCCACAGGTGCGTAGTCTGGGGAACTAGGGCCCAGTGTAGTACTTGGAAGTCTTGGCTATGCTCTTTCTACCAGTGTGGGACATTCCTAGCCGTGTGGCATTGTCTTGCCTGAAGACCCCTTCGGCCCCAGGGCAGACAGTCGGCCTGTCGGGGGGAACGTGACCTGCGAGGCTGGGTGCGTACCAAGATCGGTTGAGAGTGCCGACCTGACTGAGCCTGTGGACTGATGTATGTACTGTATGTAAACTCTGGACTGTAGATAGTGAAGACGTTTATGAGAGACGCGTGACGAATAACATGACCTTCAACCCCTAAAAACAGGAAGTGTGTTCTCTACACGCACTCTTGTTTCCGTGTGGGGGGGGCGTGTCTAAAAGCTAACACCCAAACCGAGTGAGTAGGTGTTGGGTGTACAGCCTTCCCAGAAGCATGTGAGCGGAGCAGTAGTCATTGCTATCTAGCTGAGTAGCTAATGCTGGCTAGCTGAGTAGCTAATGCTGGCTAGCTGAGAAGCTAATGCTGGCTAGCTGAGTAGCTAATGCTGGCTAGCTGAGTAGCTAATGCTGGCTAGCTGAGTAGCTAATGCTGGCTAGCTGAGTAGCTAATGCTAGCTAGCTGAGTAGCTAATGCTGGCTAGCTGAGTAGCTAATGCTGGCTAGCTGAGTAGCTAATGCTAGCTAGCTGAGAAGCTAATGCTGGCTAGCTGACAGTCCTCCTGGTTTGTCCTGCTGTAAGTGATTCATGAAGAATGGACCGACAGAAATGTCCCTGCCTGGGGGGAGAACTCTGCTGTGAGTGAACAGCTGGACTTCTCTGGCTCCGGCGTTAAACACACAGCAGGTCAGCGTGAACAAGCGCCCAGAGCTGGGAGGCACCTCTGGCTCATGGAAACGGTAAAACCGGAACCGAAACTGGGCTGATCTCATGTACCGTACACCGAGCTTTGGACAGGACGTAGATCATGAGGTTGGACCCAGTGATTTAATTGTGGAGGCAAACCACTAGGGTAGGTCCACACCCCTCCCCCCACACCTCACGTCTCGGCCCTCACGTCCTCACGTCCTCACGTCCTCACGTCCTTGTCACTGAGGATTATCTTACTGATGATCTGTGAAGGAAGGTTACAGGGGTCGCCCCTCCCTGAGTTTACTGACGTTTAGCGCTGAAGTGCATTCTGTAAATATTAGCATTAGCATTATCCTGAGTTCCGTTAGATTCAGAGCAGAGCGTGACTTTAAACAATAAAACTCTCTGAGTTAATAATGAGCCCGAAAGATCGGCTCAGGAGTGAGTGAGTGAGTGAGTGAGTGGAGTGGTGTGAGTGAGTGACTGTGTGTCTGTGAGTGAGTAAGGTGAGTGTGTGAGTGACTGTGTGTCTGTGAGTGAGTGTGTGAGTGAGTGAGTGTGTGAGTGAGTGACTGTGTGTCTGTGAGTGAGTGAGTGAGTGAGTGGCGTGAGTGAGTGAGTGAGTGACTGTGTGTCTGTGAGTGAGTGAGTGAGTGAGTGACTGTGTGTCTGTGAGTGGAGTGGCGTGAGTGAGTGACTGTGTGTCTGTGAGTGAGTGAGTGAGTGAGTGACTGTGTGTCTGTGAGTAAGTGAGTGAGTGGCGTGAGTGAGTGAGTGACTGTGTGTCTGTGAGTGGAGTGGCGTGAGTGAGTGACTGTGTCTGTGAGTGAGTGAGTGACTGTGTGTCTGTGAGTGAGTGAATGAGTGGCGTGAGTGAGGGAGTGAGTGAGTGTCTGTGAGTGAGTGAGTGAGTGAGTGACTGTGTCTGTGAGTGAGTGAGTGAGTGAGTGACTGTGTGTCTGTGAGTGAGTGAGTGTGTGTCTGTGAGTGAGTGAGTGAGTGACTGTGTGTCTGTGAGTGAGTGAGTGAGTGACTGTGTCTGTGAGTGAGTGAGTGAGTGAGTGACTGTGTGTCTGTGAGTGAGTGACTGTGTGTCTGTGAGTGAGTGAGTGAGTGAGTGACTGTGTGTCTGTGAGTGAGTGACTGTGTGTCTGTGAGTGAGTGAGTGAGTGAGTGACTGTGTGTCTGTGAGTGAGTGAGTGAGTGAGTGACTGTGTGTCTGTGAGTGAGTGAGTGAGTGAGTGAGTGACTGTGTGTCTGTGAGTGAGTGAGTGAGTGACTGTGTGTCTGTGAGTGAGTGAGTGAGTGAGTGACTGTGTGTCTGTGAGTGAGTGAGTGAGTGACTGTGTGTCTGTGAGTGAGTGAGTGAGTGACTGTGTGTCTGTGAGTGAGTGAGTGATGAGTGATGAGTCCACTACTGGAGATCCTGGCGTGTGTTGCTGAGTCATGGGGTCCGTGGGCCTGTATTGATCCGTTGTATGGACAGACGGAGAATCTGAACATGATTTATTAATATACTGCACCACTACTCCACCATCTGTGTGCACGTGCTGTACTGGGAACAGAAGTGCTGTGTCCTCAGGACAGCTGCAGAGACATCAGGACTGTCTGTAGGGGGAGGAGGGTGTGTGTGTAAGTGTGTGGTTGTGTCGGGGTGAGTGTGTGTTTGTGTGTGTTGGAGTGTGTGTGTGTGTGTGTGTGTGTGTGTGTGTGTGTGTGTGTTGGTGTGTGTGTTCAGTCCAGTAAGCTACATTAGCACAGGCTGAGTAATCAGTAGCTGAACACTCTTTAACCAGGGAGCTGGTACATATTAATCACTGGCCGTAATAACCGGCCGAGGCGTTAGCAGTGAGGCCAGGCCTGAAGTTCTCCCAGCTATAAAGCTAACCGTGCGCTAATTAGGCCAAAGTCTGCGTTAACCCCCGTATGGTGCGGTTCCCCACCCCCGCAGTTAAACCCTATCGCCCAGTTAACTCCTACAGCCCTCACTGATAACAGGTTTCTGAGCACGTCTCACGCTTCACGTCTTCCCCGGAACGTCTGTTGTGTTTTGTCAGTGAGACGGCACCACATCCAGCTCCGGGCACGCGGCTGAATACCTGTGATGAGCTTTCTTTGCTGTCCCAGGTGGTTGCTCAGGTGTTACAGTCAGAGCTAACCGGACCCGGCTATTTGGACCATTCATTTGGCATATAGGGTTTAGAGCCGTTTGCCATTTCGGCCCCTGGTTCTTGAAATACTGCAGATGATAAGATGTAGAAGAGCTTCTCCAGCTGACCACAGGGGGGCGCCATTGTTGCCTTCTCATTCCTCAACAACAGACACGCCCACAGCTGTTGTCACGGTTCGTCCTGAGGAACCTACTGTTCTTTGGTTCCAGCTGATTCCGAATTTAGTTGTTGTTTTGCCCGGAATGCCCGATCCCTGGTGCCCAAGGAGCAGATGGGCGTCAGGTGGCCCTCACCCCCAGCCCACAGCTGCCCCTGCTGGTGTTAGAGCGCAGACCGTGGATGACCGTATAGTGGAGAGTGGCAGATTTCACAGTGACAGCTGGATAAATATTTCCCTATGAGCTGGGATCTGGATCTGGGATCGGGATCTGGATCTGGGATCTGGATCTGGGATCTGGATCTGGGATCAGGATCTGGGATCAGGATCTGGGATCTGGGATCGGGATCTGGATCTGGGATCTGGGATCTAGGATCTGGGATTGGGATCTGGAATCGTGCCTGAAGCCTGGCTGTGTTTATTAGAAGCGATATAAAGGCTCCTAATAGCCCGTGCTCAGCGAGCAGCTCCTCTGTCTTAGCGCTCCGCTGCACACGTGTTTCCTCACCTTGTCTTCCTCCTCCTCCCGGCTCTCTCTGGCCGGCTGTTGCCTGAACCACTCAATCTGTAACATCTCTTACCATCTTCAGCTTCAGGAAGAGTGAGCGTTCAGAGTCGTAACAATCAAACGTGAACAGAAAATACCAGGAGCTGGAGTAGCTCCCACATCATCCACACTGTCAGTCACTACTAGCGTAGACCCTTACTCCTGCTCCACCCGCTACCCCTACGCCCTCAGCCTCACTTCACCTCTCAGTATGAACCTCACTTTACTGGTTTGATTTCCCAATTCGACAGTAACGACTGAAGTGCCCTTGAGCAAGGTACCTAGCCCCCAACTGCTCTGCGGCCACCCTGGGTATGGCTGCCCACCACTCCGGGCAAGTGTGCTCACTGCCCCCTAGCGCGTGTGTTCAGTAGTGTGTGTGGGTGAGTGTTCCGCTTCACAGGTGGGTTAAATGCGGAAGGCAAATCCCTCTGTGTGCGGCACAAATGGCAACCAATGGCCCTAAACTCTACTCAGGGAATGAGTTAGAAAAATTCTGAAGCACCAGCTTTAACACTCTTCCAGCGGTGGTCCCAAGGTTTATTTAGGTGGGTGCCCAGGTGTTGCCCACCTGATAAGAGTGGTGCTATCTGTGAAGCTACATTAAATAGGGATTTCTCCATGAGGTGTGTACAGAGTGAGGGAGAGAGGGTTTGGTGTGAGGTGTGTACAGAGTGAGGGAGAGAGGGTTTGGTGTGAGGTGTGTACAGAGTGAGGGAGAGAGGGTTTGGTGTGAGGTGTGTACAGAGTGAGGGAGAGAGGGTTTGGTGTGAGGTGTGTACAGAGTGAGTGAGAGAGGGTTTGGTGTGAGGTGTGTACAGAGTGAGGGAGAGCAGGTTTGGTGTGAGGTAGGTATAGAGTGAGGTAGTGAGAGAGCGGTAGAGAGAGAGAGTGTTCTGTCCTCTCTCAGGACAGCAGGTAGCTTAGCTGGCTAACTAGCTGGATCATATATGAACTCATGTGACCTCAGCTTGCTTCACTGCTAGCCCACTGCTAGCACCATGTGGCTTACTGACACTTGTACACAGCTGACTCAGCTCCAGTTGAATCATGGGATAGCTCAGTGTGCTGCAGCCGTATACCTCCAAAGGTCTCCTGATTCAGAGGCCCATCCAGGGAATTCTCCACCACTGCTCGATGATTACTGTGCACTCAGGGACACTAGCCATACTCGCCTACTGCTCTCCCGTAGTGTGTATCACGGTAGGCGACTGGATGCAGCCACAGAGGAGTCGTGAGTGATTTTGAGTCCGGTTGGAGCCGAGTCGTTTGAGGGCGACTCTGCGGTTGGAGCCGAGCCATTTGAGGACGACTCTGGTTAGAGCCGAGTCGTTTGAGGACGACTCCGATTGGAGCCGAGTCGTCTGAGGACGACTCCGGTTGGAGCCGAGTCGTTTGAGGGCGACTCCGCGGTTGGAGCCGAGTCGTTTGAGGGCGACTCCGCGGTTGGAGCCGAGTCGTTTGAGGGCGACTCCGCGGTTGGAGCCGAGTCGTTTGAGGGCGACTCCGCGGTTGGAGCCGAGTCGTTTGAGGACGACTCCGGTTGGAGCCGAGTCGTCTGAGGACGACTCCGGTTGGAGCCGAGTCGTTTGAGGACGACTCCGGTTGGAGCCGAGTCGTTTGAGGACGACTCCGGTTGGAGCCGAGTCGGTTGAGGGCGACTCCGGTTGGAGCCGAGTCGTTTGAGGGCGAGTCTGAATGTGGTGAACTTTCCTAGGTTGCTGTCAGTCAGCTGTGTTGCCCTCACAGAACAGAACATGTTCCTGAGGACTCCTAGAGAAGCAGAGCGGGTGGTGCGGGCGTAGCGCTGTACTGACTGTGTCTCACTTTGTGAGGTCTTCGGTTTTGTGTTGTAGGTCTTTCCTCGTTTCGGAGCAGCCGGAGGAATATTCTCTCCGTGTTTCCCAGCCTTATCCGAGCGTTCCTTTTAGTTCAGCATCATCAAAAGCAAACCTGTGGAGAACATCAAACAGACCACCACCTGCAGTACGAGCCCAGCGTGACGTGTTTTGTGTGAGGATGTCTCGCTGGTGAAGTGGTAGCGGAGGGGGAACACCTGAGCAGAGTTCGGGTGTAGATATGATATAACTACAGTGATACGGGCTTCAGGGAGAGTCCTCACAAATATAGCAACACCAGTGTGTGTGTGTGTGTGTGTGTGTGTGTGTTGTTGGTGTCCCCCTCTCTCTAGAGTGGCTGCTATTTGTCCCCATAGCAACAAGCCTCAGCTTCTCCACCAATCACAATTCAGCAGTGTGCCCCCCCACCACCCGTTCTCTCTCTCTCCCTCTCTCGCCCACACTCCCAGGCCTTGATGAGTTTGACGGTGTTGGGCGTCTGTAACTGAATGGTAATACAGAGAGTGTTCATGTGTGCTGAGTGCTCATTATTGATATTTGAGCTGGGGCTGCGTTAGCCTGGAGGATCAATAAGCGGCTCAAGTTTTAAATGGAACTCTCTACCTCACAGCGTCTCCTACATTTTAGGGGTGGGGTCAGCTGGTCACACATCAGCCTAAACACCGCTAAATCAGCCTAAACACAGAGAGACACACCGCTAAATCAGCCTAAACACAGAGACACACCGCTAAATCAGCCTAAACACAGAGAGACACACCGCTAAATCAGCCTAAACACAGAGAGACACACCGCTAAATCAGCCTAAACACAGAGACACACCGCTAAATCAGCCTAAACACAGAGACACACCGCTAAATCAGCCTAAACACAGAGAGACACACCGCTAAATCAGCCTAAACACAGAGACACACCGCTAAATCAGTCTAAACACAGAGAGACACACCGCTAAATCAGTCTAAACACAGAGACACACCGCTAAATCAGTCTAAACACAGAGACACACCGCTAAATCAGCCTAAACACAGAGACACACACCGCTAAATCAGCCTAAACACAGAGACACACACCGCTAAATCAGCCTAAACACAGAGACACACCGCTAAATCAGCCTAAACACAGAGACACACCGCTAAATCAGCCTAAACACAGAGACACACACCGCTAAATCAGCCTAAACACAGAGAGACACACCGCTAAATCAGCCTAAACACAGACACACCGCTAAATCAGTCTAAACACAGAGAGACACACACCGCGAAATAACCCCAAACACAGAGAGACACACCGATAAATCAGACTAAACACAGAGACACACACCGCTAAATCAGTCTAAACACAGAGAGACACACCGCTAAATCAGCCTAAACACAGAGACACACACCGCTAAATCAGCCTAAACACAGAGACACACACCGCTAAATCAGCCTAAACACAGAGACACACCGCTAAATCAGCCTAAACACAGAGACACACACCGCTAAATCAGCCTAAACACAGAGACACACACCGCTAAATCAGCCTAAACACAGAGAGACACCGCTAAATCAGTAAATCTAAACACAGACACACACCTACAACCAGCCTAAACACAGAGACACACCGCTAAATCAGCCTAAACACAGAGAGACACACCGCTAAATCAGCCTAAACACAGAGACACACCGCTAAATCAGCCTAAACACAGAGAGACACACCGCTAAATCAGCCTAAACACAGAGACACACCGCTAAATCAGCCTAAACACAGAGACACACCGCTAAATCAGCCTAAACACAGAGAGACACACCGCTAAATCAGACTAAACACAGAGAGACACACCGCTCAATCAGCCTAAATCAGCCTAAACACAGAGAGACACACCGCTAAATCAGCCTAAACACAGAGAGACACACCGCTAAATCAGCCTAAACACAGAGAGACACACCGCTAAATCAGACTAAACACAGAGACACACCGCTAAATCAGCCTAAACACAGAGAGACACACAACCTAAACACAGCTACCGCTAAATCAGCCTAAACACAGAGAGACACACACACTACCGCCTAAATCAGCCTAAACACAGAGAGACACACCGCTAAATCAGCCTAAACACAGAGAGACACCGCTAAATCAGCCTAAACACAGAGACACACCGCTAAATCAGCCTAAACACAGAGACACACCGCTAAATCAGTCTAAACACAGAGAGACACACCGCTAAATCAGCCTAAACACAGAGAGACACACCGCTAAATCAGCCTAAACACAGAGAGACACACCGCTAAATCAGCCTAAACACAGAGAGACACACCGCTAAATCAGCCTAAACACAGAGACACACACCGCTAAATCAGCCTAAACACAGAGAGACACACCGCTAAATCAGTCTAAACACAGAGAGACACACCGCTAAATCAGCCTAAACACAGAGACACACCGCTAAATCAGCCTAAACACAGAGAGACACACACCAGAACACACAGAGACACACACCGCTAAATCAGCCTAAAAACAGAGACACACAGCTAAATCACTCTAAACACAGAGACACACCGCTAAATCAGCCTAAACACAGAGAGACACACCGCTAAATCAGCCTAAACACAGAGAGACACACCGCTAAATCAGCCTAAACACAGAGACACACCGCTAAATCAGTCTAAACACAGAGACACACCGCTAAATCAGCCTAAACACAGAGACACACCGCTAAATCAGCCTAAACACAGAGACACACCGCTAAATCAGCCTAAACACAGAGACACACCGCTAAATCAGCCTAAACACAGAGACACACCGCTAAATCAGCCTAAACACAGAGAGACACACCGCTAAATCAGTCTAAACACAGAGAGACACACCGCTAAATCAGCCTAAACACAGAGACACACAGAGAGACACACACACCGCTAAATCAGTCTAAACACAGAGAGAAATCAGCCTAAACACAGAGACACACCGCTAAATCAATCTAAACACAGAGAGACACACAAACACAGCTAAATCAGTCTAAACACAGAGAGACACACACCGCGCTAAATCAGCCTAAAACAGCCTAGACAGAGAGACACCGCTAAATCAGCCTAAACACAGAGACACACCGCTAAATCAGCCTAAACACACAGAGACACACAGCTATAAAACACAAAACACAGAGAGACACACCGCTAAATCAGCCTAAACACAGAGACACACCGCTAAATCAGCCTAAACACAGAGACACACACCGCTAAATCAGTCTAAACACAGAGACACACCGCTAAATCAGCCTAAACACAGAGAGACACACCGCTAAATCAGCCTAAACACAGAGAGACGCACCGCTAAATCAGCCTAAACACAGAGAGACGCACCGCTAAATCAGTCTAAACACAGAGAGACGCACCGCTAAATCAGCCTAAACACAGAGACACACCGCTAAATCAGCCTAAACACAGAGACACACCGCTAAATCAGCCTAAACACAGAGAGACACACCGCTAAATCAGCCTAAACACAGAGAGACACACCGCTAAATCAGCCTAAACACAGAGAGACACACCGCTAAATCAGCCTAAACACAGAGACACACACCGCTAAATCAGCCTAAACACAGAGACACACCGCTAAATCAGCCTAAACACAGAGACAGAGCTAAATCACCGCTACAATCAGCCTCAGCCTAAACACAGAGAGACACACCGCTAAATCAGCCTAAACACAGAGACACACCGCTAAATCAGTCTAAACACAGAGAGACACACCGCTAAATCAGCCTAAACACAGAGAGACACACCGCTAAATCAGTCTAAACACAGAGAGACACACCGCTAAATCAGTCTAAACACAGAGAGACACACCGCTAAATCAGCCTAAACACACAGCCTAAATCAGCCTAAACACAGAGAGACACACCGCTAAATCAGCCTAAACACAGAGACACACCGCTAAATCAGCCTAAACACAGAGAGACACACCGCTAAATCAGCCTAAACACAGAGACACACCGCTAAATCAGCCTAAACACAGAGACACACCGCTAAATCAGCCTAAACACAGAGAGACACACCGCTAAATCAGCCTAAACACAGAGACACACCGCTAAATCAGTCTAAACACAGAAATCAGTCCGCTAAATCAGCCTAAACACAGAGAGACACACCGCTAAATCAGCCTAAACACAGAGAGACACAATCGCCTAAACTAAATCAGTCTAAACACAGAGACACACCGCTAAATCAGTCTAAACACAGAGACACACATCGCTAAATCAGCCTAAACACAGAGACACACCGCTAAATCAGCCTAAACACAGAGAGACACACCGCTAAATCAGTCTAAACACAGAGACACACCGCTAAACACAGCACACACCGCTAAATCAGCCAGAGAGAGACACACCGCTAAATCAGCCTAAACACAGAGACACACCGCTAAATCAGCCTAAACACAGAGACACACCGCTAAATCAGCCTAAACACAGAGAGACACACCGCTAAATCAGCCTAAACACAGAGAGACACACCGCTAAATCAGCCTAAACACAGAGAGACGCACCGCTAAATCAGTCTAAACACAGAGACACACCGCTAAATCAGTCTAAACACAGAGACACACCGCTAAATCAGCCTAAACACAGAGAGACGCACCGCTAAATCAGTCTAAACACAGACACACCGCTAAATCAGTCTAAACACAGAGACACACCGCTAAATCAGCCTAAACACAGAGACACACCGCTAAATCAGTCTAAACACAGAGACACACCGCTAAATCAGCCTAAACACTTTAACAATTTAACACTAACACGGTTCTCCAGACTGGTTCTGGTAATGTGTTGTTCCGGTGAGAAGGTTCCTTCACCACGTTCCCCGTCACCATGTTCTTTCGGGGGTCTCCTTGATGGCTCTTATCTCGGTGAGTCTCCGGGGCCGGGATCAGTGCTGAAGGGCCCTGCTCAGGTATGTAGGACAGTGCAGCAGAGAGTGCGTTGGGCAGTGCAGACGTCCATTAGCAGGGCGAAGCTACAGCTCGAGGGCTTCTCGTTAGGAAGCTCCTGGTCTGGGCTTTACTCTGGATCATGTCTGGGCAGCATCAGTAACAGAAACGAGCCTCACTGGTTCACAGGCTCACGACGTTAGTCAGCACCAGTCTGGTGTGCGGTAGTGGATTAGTCTCAGTCCCTCTGTGATGATATTAGGCCAGTGCTTTTCCAGTCTAGTCCCGAAGTAGGGCTGTTCTGCTGTAGCCTGGCGGTTCTCCTAGTTCTGCTCAGAGCGAGGATGGAAATACTGTGTCGCCGTTTTCAGTGCTGGTAGTTTGACAAAGTAATTCAGATGTGATTTTTAGCCACCAGTGGTACAAGCCCTGATTTGAGACCCCTGTGTTACGAGCCCTGATGTAAGACCCCGGTGTTACGAGCCCTGATTTGAGACCCCGGTGTTACGAGCCCTGATGTGAGACCCCGGTGTTACGAGCCCTGATGTGAGACCCCGGTGTTACGAGCCCTTATGTGAGACCCCTGTGTTACGAGCCCTTATGTGAGACCCCTGTGTTACGAGCCCTGATGTGAGACCCCGGTGTTACGAGCCCTGATGTGAGACCCCGGTGTTACGAGCCCTGATGTGAGACCCCGGTGTTACGAGCCCTAATGTGAGACCCCGGTGTTACGAGCCCTGATTTGAGACCCCGGTGTTACGAGCCCTGGTTTGAGACCCCGGTGTTACGAGCCCTGATTTGAGACCCCGGTGTTACGAGTCCTGACGTGAGACCCCGGTGTTACGAGCCCTGATGTGAGACCCCGGTGTTACGAGCCCTGATGTGAGACGCTGGTGTTACGAGCCCTAATGTGAGACCCCGGTGTTACGAGCCCTGATTTGAGACCCCGGTGTTACGAGCCCTGGTTTGAGACCCCGGTGTTACGAGCCCTGATTTGAGACCCCGGTGTTACGAGCCCTGATGTGAGACCCCGGTGTTACGAGCCCTGATGTGAGACCCCGGTGTTACGAGTCCTGATGTGAGACCCCGGTGTAACGAGCCCTGATGTGAGCCCTCCATGTTACGAACCCTGATGTTAGCCTTCTGGTGTTACGAGCCCTGATTTGAGACCCCGGTGTTACGAACCCTGATTTGAGCCCTCCAGTGTTATGAGCCCTGTTGTAAGTCTGTGGTGTTACGAGTCCTGATTTGAGACCCCGGTGTTACGAGCCCTGATTTTGAGACCCCGGTGTTACGAGCCCTGGTTTGAGACCCCGGTGTTACGAGCCCTGATTTGAGACCCCGGTGTTACGAGCCCTGATTTGAGACCCCGGTGTTACGAGCCCTGATGTGAGACCCCGGTGTTACGAGCCCTGATGTGAGACCCCGGTGTTACGAGCCCTGATGTGCCCCCGGTGTTACGAGCCCTGATGTGAGACCGTGGTGTAACGAGCCCTGATGTGAGACTGTGGTGTAACGAGCCCTGATGTGAGCCCTCCATGTTACGAACCCTGATGTTAGCCTTCTGGTGTTACGAGTCCTGATTTGAGACACCGGTGTTACAAGTCCTGATGTGAGACCCTGGTGTTACAAGCCCTGATTTGAGACCCCGGTGTTGCGAGCCCTGATTTGAGACCCCAGTGTTACGAGCCCTGATGTGAGTCTGTGGTGTTACGAGTCCTGATTTGAGACCCCAGTTGTACGAGTCCTGATGTGAGACCCCGGTGTTACGAGCCCTGATTTGAGACCCCGGTGTTACAAGTCTGATTTGAGACCCCGGTGTTGCGAGCCCTGATTTGAGACCCCAGTGTTACGAGCCCTGATGTGAGACCCCGGTGTTACAAGCCCTGATTTGAGACCCCGGTGTTAAGATTCCTGATTTGAGACCCCAGTGTTACGAGCCCTGATGTGAGTCTGTGGTGTTAAGAGTCCTGATTCAAACAATCTAACTCAGGAACTGAACTGACGGTGGTTATTATTGATCTAACTACTTGCTCAGACCAGGTACGGTGCACTGATTGATTGCTCAGAGGTGAAAAGATCAGATCTAGGCTTGTACAGAAACTGAGCTGAACACCTGCCCCGTGTTGCTCACCTGTTTGAAAGCAGGTATGATGAATCTCTGTATCTGACGCGCTACATACGCTGGTTTACTGTCTCCTCCATCAGTGTGTTAACGAGTTTAGACAGTGCTAATTGCTATCCAGCCAAATGTCTCTGTAAGGGGGATGGCCTAGCCAACTAACACACACACGTGTACTCAAACCCAGTTTTAAATGGCACCCCGGTGGTCTTGCAGGGCTAGATGGGATCTTGTAATGACAATACACATCAGGGGGTGTCTGTGTTCAGGTTTGGGTGCCGGATAATGATGAGGAGTCGACTCCAAAAGCGTCTGGGTATCAGGGCCGACTCTTCAGTATCATCGTTAAAAGAACAGCAGCACCCAGAAGGAATGAAACGCGGTGTGCAGGTCTGACGTCATGAGGCTAATGATTCAGGTTTCACCCTCGACCGCACATGTGCCGTAGACAGGACGGGTCTTATCTCTGTACCTGACTGACCCAACACCACCATTACAGACATCCAGCGAGCAGTGGTGTCCTCCATGAGTCCTCCTGTTAGTGCAGCACCATTGGCAGACGGCTGCACCACGCAGGACTACATGCACACAGACCGTTACCACGACTGTCCTTAACACCACGTCACCGTCACCAAAGACTGCAGTGGTGTCGTACCAGACTGTCATGGAGTGACTCAGAATGGCAGCGGGTCATCTTCAGTGACGAGTCCCGCTTTAGTCTTGGTGGAGACGCCCAACGAATCCGTGTGTGGAGGCACCGTGGTCAGCACCAAGATGAACCGTTTGGTGTCACACATCCAGAAGACCTGGTGTTCCTCCACCTCCACCCCTACCGCACCATCTGCAGGAACTGTGTGAGGATGTTCAAGCTGCATGGGATGGATTATCACAGGACTCCATCAGGAACCTCTACAGCTCCATACCGAGACGTCTGGCGTGTTGGGTTAGTAAACACGGTGGCCCGACGCCATACTGAGAGACAGACTTCTGTAGGTGTAGCTATGTGTGTTTTTGGGAGTTACCCAAGCTGCCCTGCCAGCCCGGTCGGTTCCTTCAGTGTAGTGCCTCCTGCCTGCCTGCTGGTCGTCTGGCGCTGTAAACACAAACGTCCTCAGGATCCACACCAGTGTGGTTGTCCCACAGTTACCTGGCAGATTTTCTCGTGGTTAATGTTTTATGTCGTTGTTAGACTCCCAACTCTTCCCAGGTGGGGGTCCGGGATCCTCTCTGTGTCTAGGTGGGTTTCCCCTGGGTGCTCCAGTTTCCTCCCACAAACCTGCTGTCAGGTGAATAGCGGAGAGCGCGGGTGGGCTCCGGGACTCCAGTAGGGTTAAGCGGGTTGGAAGATCAGTCAGAGAGCTGGAGTACGTTAGTGATGTTCCTGTTGGAATTCTCCGGAATTGTGTTGTGTGCTCCACCCCGGGCGTTCCCCGCCGCTGCGGTGCTCCAGCCTGGCGGCTCTGTGAGCTTCGTTATGAAGTTGGCGGTATTAGTTCCTTTTAATCATTACTAATCCGATACCTCGTTCTCTGTGTGCGCTTAATGACTCGACTCGATCCTGCCTGAGGCACATCCAGTGGAAGTTTATGCAAATGCATGGAAACACCGGAATGCCAGCCAAGTCGTCTTGTGTTCTTAACCCTTAGTGATCCCGGCACCGTGGGGTCCGTGGCTCCGGAGCTGCCCTGGTTTATTAAGTGACGGTGTTCATCATGAGGGGTGTGACCAGTACCCCTGGCTGAACTGGTTCGTGAAGTGCTGTCGGTTGCACAGCAACACTGGTGTCCCCGACAGTATCTCAACACCGCGAATCACCCCGGAGACCACATAGACCACCTTATAACACCGTGGCAATCATGTGGGGAAACCAGAGCAGCTGTTCAGCAACACCCTGGCAACCACCCATCGAAACCATGACAACCATCTGGGATACTAAAGCAGACTTCTAGAAACGCTGTAGTAACCTCCAGGGGCGCCATAGTAATCCTCCGCCTGAGCCACCACCTGGGATAACATTGCATCTATCTGGCTACACCCTAGGAACCATCTGGGATGTCCTAGCTAGCACTCAGCAACTCCTAGTCAACATCTTGAAGTAACATAGCAACAGCCAAGCAACACTCTAGCAACCTTCTGGAACACCAAAGTAATCATATACCAGTACTTTTGCAATTTCCTAACAACACTATAGCAACCACCTGGAATACAATAGCAACCATCCGGCAATACCCTAGTAACCATGTAAGATACCATAGTAACCACCTGGCAACACTATAGCAACCGTTCTTCACTATGCTTACGCCAGGATGTAAACTGTCCCAGTGAGCTACTGTTCTTCCCTCCCTCCGTTCCTCTATCTCTCAGTTCCTCTATCCCTCCGTTCCTCTGTCCCTCCGTTCCTCTATCCCTCTGTTCCTCTGTCCCTCCGTTCCTCTATCCCTCTGTTCCTCTATCTCTCAGTTCCTCTGTCCCTCTGTCCCTCGGTTCCTCTGTCCCTCGGTTCCTCTGTCCCTCAGTTCCTCTGTCCCTCAGTTCCTCTCTTTCTCTGTCCATTGACTCCTCGGTTCCTCAGTTCCTCTTACTCTTTTTCCCTCGGTTCCTCGTTCTCTCTGTCCCTCGGTTCCTCGTTCTCTCTGTCCCTCGGTTCCTCGTTCTCTCTGTCCCTCGTACTCTCTGTCCCTCGGTTCCTCGTTCTCTCTGTCCCTCGGTTCCTCGTTCTCTCTGTCCCTCGGTTCCTCGTTCTCTCTGTCCCTCGGTTCCTCTAAAACTACTCTCTGTAGTTTTAGCACTGGAGCTAATGTGGCTAACAGCGTCTCCGCTGCTCCTGGCGTGAACACCGGCTGTGGTGTTTACCAGCAGACAGAGTCTGACGCTCAGCAGGCGTGAGAGTGTGACGCTGTGCCAGACTTCAGAAATACAGGTGTTAAATGACAGGACCGTTTTTAGCTGAGACTAAGGTGGGTGGAGCCGCCGTGTGGTGGAGCCGCCGTGTGGTGGAGCCGCCGTATGGTGGAGCCGGTGTTTGTGTAGTACAGGTAGAGCTGGGTGAGATACACGTATCTGATACATGATGTGTGATTATACACTCGTCCTCAAAGAACAGCTACACCCAGACGGAGTCACCCACTGGAGTGTAACGTGGAGTGTAGGTGTGACATGGTGAGACATGTTCCACACTCGGCCGCACATGTGAGGTAACCAAGGACGGGTCTTATCTCAGTACCTGACTGACCCAACACCACCACTAAAGACCTCCAGCGAGCAGTGGTGTCCTCCATCAGTCCTCCTGTTAGTGCAGCACCATTGGCAGACGGCTGCACCACGCAGGACTACATGCACACAGACCGTTACCACGCCAGTCCTTAACACCACGTCACCGTTGATGTGGTTTATGAGGCAGGCAGGTGTTCAGTTCTCCTCCAGCAGTGCTGAGTAAGGAGGGGCGTTCTTTATTCCCCCGACCCCCCACCCCTCCAGTCGGCCCTCACTCTCTATATGTTATTGGCCTTAATACCCCGAGGGCCAGGAGGGTCTCTATTCTAGTACAGCAGTTAATCTCTCTCTCTCTCTCTCTCTCTGTCGCTCTCTCTCTCCTCCCTCTCCTTCTGTCTCTCTCTCTCACACTCTCACACGCGCTCTCGCGCTCTCTCTCTCTCTCTCTCTCTCTCTCTCTCTCTCTCTCTCTCTCTCTCTCTCTCTCTCACACGCGCTCTCTCTCTCTCTCTCTCTCTCTCGCTCTCTCTCTCCTCTCTCCCTGAATCTTCTCACTCTCCCTCTGTCTCTCTCTCACCCCCTCCCTCTGTCTCTCTCTCATCCCTCTCCTTCTGTCTCTCTCTTCTCCCTCTGTCTCTCTCTCCTACCTCTCCCTCTCTCTCCTCCCTCTCCTTCTGTCTCTCTCTCCTCCCTCTCCTTCTGTCTCTCTCTCTCACTCTCTCTCTCGCTCTCTCTCTCTCTCTCTCTCTCTCTCTCTGTCTCTCTCTCTCTCTCTCTCTCTCTCTCTCTCTCTCTCCTCCCTCTCCTTCTGTCTCTCTCTCATCCCTCTCCCTCTGTCTCTCTCTCCTCCCTCTCCCCGTCTCTCTCTCCTCCCTCTCCTTCTGTCTCTCTCTCCTCCTTCTCCTTCTGTCTCTCTCTCCTCCCTCTCCCTCTGTCTCTCTCTCCTCCCTCTGTCTCTCTTTTAAAGGTTCTTTAGGGAACCATAGTCATAGCAAAGCGCGTGTACATGTCACTGCCTTGTATATTACCAACGCCTTTACTACAGCGGCTCCACACAGAGGGACAGCAGAACCCTGTGGACATGGGGCTGAAAGTCCTAGAACCTGACTTCCCCGGGTTTGGGTCTGAGCAGCTTCAGTGGCGTGTGCGGTTAATACCTGTTCTTGAAGAGGTGGGAGGAAAGCAGTCCTAATCTTACTCTCTGTCTCTCCCTTACAGTCACTCTCACTCTCCTGGCTCCATGGCAGCAGTGGTGAGCTCTGATTGGTCGTGCGGCCGCTGTACTTTCCTGAACCCTGGAGGTTCTCCGCGATGTTCCATCTGCGAGGCTCCGCGTCACAAACCCGACCTGAACCACATCCTGCGTCTCAGCGGAGCCCCTGAGCCTCGCTGGACCTGCCCCCGCTGCACTCTCACCAACCACCACGCCGCAGGCACATGCTCCGTCTGCGGCTCCACCCCCTCCGTACCCAACGGCCCTTCTTCACCAGCTCAGGCCCCACCCACTTCCACCATAGAGCCCACTCCTATCTTGGAGCCGAGAGGACAGCAAGCTAATGAGGAACCCCGGGAGGCCGAGTCTAATGGAGAGGTCAGAGAGAGAGTGGGTGGAGACTTGTCCTCGGGTTGGGCGTGTCCTCGCTGCACACTGGTCAACACGCCAGTGGCGATGTCCTGCTCTGCGTGCGGCGGCCCACGGAAACTTTCGCTGCCCAAAATCCCGCCCGAGGCACTCGTTGTCCCAGAGGTGCGAACGCCAGTGTCAGGGTTTCCCACACAGTCTGCAGGGGCTCAGAGCGCCACGCCCCTTCTCATCGACCTCACGGAGGACTCTCCGCCTCCAGCCCCCTCTGATTCGCCATCTCCGTCTCCAAACACTAACCCTGCCCCCTTTTTGCCACCGTCATTCTCTTCCTTGCAAAACAACCCTGTACCCCGCAGCAGAAGGGAAGTCCCGCCCCCTGGCAGGCCACCAAACCCTGCCCCCTCTCCTACATCACCCTCATCCACAGGCCCCACCTCCAAAGCTAAGCCGGAGCAGCCCTACCCAATCAAACGGCTTAGCATATTAGAGGAGGAGGAGCCTAACCATCCAGCGGCTCCAGTTACGTCTCCGCCTTCTTGGAAGTGTCCAGGATGCTCAGCCCCTTCCGCCCCTTCCGTGTTAGCTGCCGGACGTTGTGAT
>JAMWET010000788.1:152500-155000 GCA_024036415.1 Prochilodus magdalenae | reverse complement strand
GTCCGTGTTCCGCACGCCCCGCCCATCAGACATCCTGCAGGGACTTCTGGGAAACTGCTGGTAAGACAGAGAGCAGTGTTCAGTGTGTTCAGTTATTCAGAGTTCGGAAAGTCCCCCATACACCCCCACCTAACCGTGAATCTGATGCTTTATCACTGGAGCTGCGTGGCTAGCAGCGCTAACAACCGAAGACACTCATACGTTCGTGATTAGCATGTTGCTAGCTCATGCAAAGCATCGCATATTCTTCTCAGAGTGTGTGATGGTTAGCTTCTTACAGGCTTTATAACACCTCTATAAGCACTGGGGGCATGTTTATAACGCAGTGTTTGAATAACTGATATTATAGCAGCCCAGGAATCGAACCCTGAGGGACACCAGAGGTCAGGGTTTCAGAATCATTCCTTCCCTGCCTGCAGGCATAAACGGAACCTTTTTAGGACCGTTCCTGAAAGTCCAACTCGGTTCTCGAGTCTGTCTGTAAGAACGCAGACCGAGAGACATCCATTTACGGCTGTATTCGTACGTTGTTAATATCAGACGAGCATTTTTGAAGATAGCTGATCGTTTAATTTCTGAATCCATGAAGTGGCTACCTGGAACAAACACCTCCCCACCAGAATTCCACGGAGGAGGGTGGAGGTCGGCCACCAGCTTTGAAAACGCTACTCCTTTGTTGCCATGCTACACTGAGTGACGCTACTTTAGAGACTTTAATGCCTCGAAAGCACCTGGACCAAGCTAGTGACCCCCAGTGGACGAAGTGTGAAGTACACTGTGTACTGTATCTCAGTGCCCCAGTACTTTACCCAGTACGTTCAGCAGTGCTGCTCTGTGGGCGGCGTTAATGAAGCAGGCTCTACGACGTCATCATCTCGAAACCCGGTGACCTCTAGCGTTTATTACCGTATAGTCATGTTTATCATGTAAGCAAAAACCTTTTCAGAGCTGAGTACGCCCAGTGATGCGCTCTGATCGGAGGCTGATCCTGTGCTGAGTGCACATTCCTGCTAACGCTGCAGTAAATTCTTACGTTGCCAAATATTATAATTATAATTTTATAGCACACCTGTTTTTCCCTCGCGCGCTTTTCCCCTCCCACCCCAGTAAAACAGCTGCGTCTAGCCTGGTTACAAGGTCCTGGCACCACTGGCAACAGGTCTGACTCATTTCACATTAAACCACTCGGAATTCCTTTAGCCGAAATTTTAAATTCCCCTTTCGGAGGTCAGTCCAGTGGGGATGTGTGGTCTAGTGATGTGGTTTCTGACATGTGACCCTGGACTACAGTATGGGCAGAGAGAGATGGGGGGTCGGGTGGGCTTGGGGATTAGAGGCTCGGTTGCCTGGCTGTAGTCAGTAATGATCCAGCTTCACCGGACCCCGCGAATCAGATCAGCGATTAAGCAGCATCTTGAGGAGCGCCCGTCCGAACAGTGTACGAATACGGCCGTAAAGGTTCTCTCGCGTGTCCCGGCCTGCGCTCGCCGCCAGGCTGTTTTTTATTGTTTGTAAACAGTGGAACAGACTTACTAATCGCACATAGACTTTCCATTCAGATGAACAGAGCACACAGGCATGACTAATCGAGTATGATCAGAGATCCGGTCTCACCTGACTCAGTTTGTTTTTTCCACCACACCGCACATATGGGTCAGACTTCTAGCGTTTCTGCTGTTCATGTTTCTGCTGAAGATGAGGTTTTATCTTTTATTATTGTTTTTATGTTAAAATGCTCCTTAATGTCGGAATTTCTTTATTGACTCGTCGATATTAATTTAGTCCAGGTGTTTATAAACGTCTGATGATTCTGTTGTTTTTTAAACACTCTGTACGACTGCAGAGCCTACAGGGGAATAGAGTGCTTGCAGCCAATCGAACAGCCTAGCAATGCTTGACAACACCTTAACACCCACCTGGAATACCATACTAACAGGCAACACCTTAGCGTCCACCTGGAATACCATACTAACAGACAACACCTTAGCACCCACCTGGAATACCATACTAACAGGCAACACCTTAGTTTCCATCTGGAATACTATACTAACAGGCAACCCCTTAGCAACCACCTGGAATACCATACTAGCAAGCAACACCTTAGTGTTCACCTGGAATACCATACTATCAGGCAACACCTTAGAACCCACCTGGAATACCATACTAGCAGGCAACACCTTAGCGTCCACCTGGAATACCATACTAACAAGCAACACCTTAGTGTTCACCTGGAATACCATACTATCAGGCAACACCTTAGAACCCACCTGGAATACCATACTAGCAGGCAACACCTTAGCGTCCACCTGGAATACCATACTAACAGGCAAGCACCTGATTAGAACTAGCAGGCAACACTGGAATACCATACTAGCAGGCAACACCTTAACACCCACCTGAATTACCATACTAGCAGGCAACACCTTAACACCCAGCAATACCACACTAGTGTTCACCCACCTGGAATACCATACTAACAGGCAAACAGGCTACACATTGG
>JAMWET010000788.1:137500-140000 GCA_024036415.1 Prochilodus magdalenae | reverse complement strand
CCTCTGTCACAGAGGGCTGAAAGGCAAGCCTCCGCCTCCGACCTGGAGTGTTCCGACCATCCATCCACTGTGAGAACAGTCTGAAGGAGAGTGTAGCTGTCAGGAAGCTCCTTACGGAGAGGAGGAGACGGACGAGAGCGGCTGCACTAGAGCACTGAAACAGGAGATGTGTGGTGAGATGTTACGGAACGTAGAGCCCGGATCTCAGATGTTTGGGAGTATCGGAAGCTAGCAGGTACGACACCGAAGCAATGCCAGGCTCCTCAAATCCACCAGTCAGCCACGATGGAGGATCAGCGCCAGGTTGGCGATGGAGGTGCTTTGCATTGGATTGACACCATCGGGAACAATGGGAAGTACAGTCAGGCAGTGATCCGTTTGATTGAACCCAAGCACGCTACTGTGAAGATCACGGTGAGGAAGCTGAACCACAGACTGACCAGTCCCGACCTCAACATCGCTGAAGGAACCCACACAGCAGACTTTCCTCCTGCACCTCAAACACGGTTCTTTAGGAAAGTGGGTGGGGTCCAAAAGTCGGAGAGCTCCTGTGAGAAGCTTTCAGGGTACACACTTACTCACTACATCTCTCCTGGAACAACAGCGTTCCGTCATACTGGACTCCGGAAGTTCATCCCGGAGCCTCTAATGAGCAGATCCACCCAGGAGTCGTCTGAGCACAAGCCTCCCTGGAAGGAGTAGGGAAGGCCTTGGCATGGTCAGTTTCACTAGGATGGTGAGGAACCTTCTTGTTGGGTTCCTGTGGTTCAGTAGTGTGGGGGTTGTCCTGGACTGGTCTCAGAGTTTTGGACCTTGAGTCCAGAGCCCACCATCAGTGAAAGTGTTGAGGAGAAGGGTGATGAACGCTGGAGGTGGGCCGGAGACATGGAGGTGCTGAGGAGCTGTTTTGGCTGGAAGCTGGGTGAGGAGATAAGTGAGGTGCGGTCTCTGACGGCGTGGCGCTGTGCGTGTGTGGTTTACGGTACTCGAGCCAAACCTGCAGGAGGATCTCTGACCATCGCCATCCTTCAGTTTTTATACGTACGTGGTTTCTGTCTGTCGGAGGGAGCGGCGAGCCGACTGAACCAGTCGAGTCTGTAATCGATTTTCTTTGTGTCATATGATGTTTTTAGCATGGGGTGGGAGGGGCTTCGGTTCCATGTAACCAATCAGAAAACTTGAACTGTTCTGGGGGGCAGGATATGATGGATGTTCTTGGGGTGGGGGGTGTTATGACATGATGGTGGGATTCCGGGAAGGGTGGCGGTCTGTCCTGTCTGAATGTGCGGGCGAGTGATGGTTATGGTTCATACTCTGTGTACAGCATCTTCTTAATTTATTGAACGTCGTATTAAATGTTAAGGGAGAAGCACAAGGTGACGGGAGGGATGGAAAGGAGGGCACTGATTGGACGAGAATGTCACTGTAGCTGTATTGTAGTTTGCTGATTGGTGTAGGAATGTTCTGTGTAGCTCCATGTAGTCTCCTCTGTTAGCTGGGAGTGAACACTGGCGTCTAGCACCGTGCTGGGCCGGGCCGCTCCGGGCCACACCGCGCCGGGCCGGGCCGCTCCGGGCCGCGCCGCTGCTCCAGCTCCTGTGGACTTTTTTGGTTTTTAATCTGTTCTGTTTATTTCTGGTTCTCTGTTGTTCACCCTGTGGACTGGTTCTTGTTGTGGTGTGTGCAGGCCAGTAGCGCCCTCTGCTGCTCTCAGCTGGAGGTGCAGCCTCACCGCTGGACGACCCGAACACAATTACACACTCCTGACTTTTCTCCTTCACCCTTAAAAAGGTGGTTCCTTAGGGGTTCTTTAGGGAGGTCCAGAAGTCTGAGAGAACCTATGAAAGTGTTTGTGTTGTTTATTATTTTCTAGGTGATGATTTTTTCTTATCAGCGTGAGAATGTGAGTGGGAGTTTAGAGTTTGGTACGCCCCCCCTTTTCTTAAATGACGGCGCACGGTCGAGCTGGGCGCAGATCCACCCGGGAGTCCTCCGAACGTGGGCTTCACTGGCCTAGGAATGGCCAGTTTCACAGAAGTGACCTAGAACCGGAGAAGAATCTCACATCTGTGTGTCTCGTCCCCTCGTCGTATCATCTTGGCTCGTTTTTAAAGTCCTGTTTGAGGTTTTAGTTGATTGTTTGGTTTGATCGTCGGATGTTCCGCGTGGTCTCAGATTTTTGGACCATTTAAACAGCATTGTAAAGGTTCTCTATAGCACCGGGAAGGATTCTGCCGTAGTTATATAAGTCCTAGAACCCTGTTTGCCAAGAGTGCAGACGCTCCTTCTACTCAAACAGACACTTCCCCCTCCCCCACAAAGTCCTGTATGTGTACAGCTCTGTTCTCCTCTGTATAGACCCATAACGGTGTTGGCTGGAATAGAACCGGACTCCGATGGGTAGGAATGTGACATATAGAATATTTTATTGATTTTGAAGCAGAAAACTCTATATAAGAATAAAATCTGTAAGGTTCATTTGCAATCTCAGGTTCCATTG
>JAMWET010000788.1:127500-132500 GCA_024036415.1 Prochilodus magdalenae | reverse complement strand
CTGGATCGGCATACACAACAGGGCGTTCCAGTTCCTCACGATATCCAGCAACTCCACACAGCCACTGAAGAGGAGTGGACCAACACTCCACAGCAGGCCACAATCACCAGCCCCGCCCCATGTGAAGGGCACATGGCAGTAGGGCACGTCCCCTGCTTCTCACCACCTTAAAGGGGAAACTGGCCAATCTTTTTTAACCATGCTAATAAGCAGGGGTAATAACCCAGACAGAACACAGGCCATACAGAGGAGGGGGGCAATAAGCAGGGCAGGGCTAAGGAGCATGAAGGTGTCAGGTGGACCAGGGGTAACATGCAGGGTGGGGGCTATAAGCAGGACAGGGTTAATGAGCAGGGCATGATAAGAAGGAGGGCCGGGTAATAAGCAGGCTAGGGAAGTCTAGGTCTAGGGCAGTGCTGGGTGTGGTGTGGTGTGGGGGGGTAACTAAAGGGCAGGAGGGGTAATTTAATCATCCAGCCTGATACTGAATCTGCAGAAACAGCATGGCCCTCTACATTACTGCCCAAAAAGGAGAGATTGGATCTCTGTAAGAGAGGCTGAGGGACAGACAGAGACAGAGAGAGGGATGGAGAGAGAGAGGGAGGGGGAGAGGTAGAGAGGGAAAAGCAGAGAGAGTGGCTGAGGGGGAGAGACAGAGGGGGAGAAAGGTTGGGAGGGAGAGGGATAGAGTGGCTGAGGGGGCGCGAGAGAGGGAGGGAGAGAGTAACTGAGGGGAAAAGAGAGCAAGAGGCTAAGAGAGTGGTTGAGGGGGTGAGAAAGAGAGGGAGGGAGAAAGAGAGAGTGGCTGAGGGGGAGAGAGAGTAAGAGAGTGGTTGATAGAGAGCAGGTGAGGAGGTCTGCAGTGAGGAGCGTGTCTGTATCTCCTGAGTCTCCTTTCTCCCTTTGAGAGTGACAGAGTGACGGACAGAGTGTCTCCTCTGGTGAGTTTAATTATGTGTGTGTAGTTTTATATATGTATAGTTATGTGTATGTGTAGTTATGTGTGTAGTTGTGTGTTTGTGTAGTTATGTGTGTGTAGTTGTTTGTATGTGTAGTTATATGTGTGTGGTTTTGTGTATGTGTAGTTATGTGTATATGGAGTTGTGTGTGTGGGTGTGTGTGTGTGTGTAGTTGTCTGTGTTGGGTTATAAGGAGTGACAGTGTATCAGTTGTGTATTAGTGTGTCTCTGTTGGGTCTTGAATTTCCCTCTGGGATCAATAAAGTATCTATCTATCTATCTATCTATCATGATTAGTGACGGTGTATCGGTTGTGTGTTAGTGTGTCTCTGTGTTGGGTTATGATTAGTGACGGTGTATCGGTTGTGTGTTAGTGTGTCTCTGTGTTGGGTTATGATTAGTGACGGTGTATAGGTTGTGTGTTAGTGTGTCTCTGTGTTGGGTTATGATTAGTGATGGTGTATCGGTTGTGTGTCAGTGTGTCTCTGTGTTGGGTTATGATTAGTGACGGTGTATTGGTTGTGTGTTAGTGTGTCTCTGTGTTGGGTTATGATTAGTGACGGTGTATTGATTGTGTGTTAGTGTGTCTGTGTTGGGTTACGAGGAGTGACGGTGTATTGGTTGTGTGTTAGTGTGTCTCTGTGTTGGGTTATGAGGAGTGACAGTGTTTTGGTAGTGTGTTAGTGTGTCTGTGTTGGATTATGATTAGTGACGGTGTATCGGTTGTGTGTTGGTGTGTCTCTGTGTTGGGTTATGATTAGTGACGGTGTATAGGTTGTGTGTTAGTGTGTCTCTGCGTTGGGTTATGAGGAGTGACATGTATTGGTAGTGTGTTAGTGTGTCTCTGTGTTGGGTTATGATTAGTGACGGTGTATCAGTTGTGTGTTAGTGTGTCTGTGTTGGGTTATGATTAGTGACGGTGTATTGGTTGTGTGTTAGTGTGTCTCTGTGTTTGGTTATGATTAGTGATGGTGTATTGGTTGTGTGTTGGTGTGTCTCTGTGTTGGGTTATGATTAGTGACGGTGTATTGGTTGTGTGTTAGTGTGTCTATGTGTTGGGTTATGACTAGTGACGATGTATCAGTTGTGTGTTAGTTTGTCTGTGTTGTGTTATGATTAGTGACAATGTATTGGTTGTGTGTTGGTGTGTCTCTGTGTTGGGTTATGATTAGTGACGGTGTATTGGTTGTGTGTTGGGGTGTCTGTGTTGGGTTATGATTAGTGACGGTGTATTGGTTGTGTGTTGGTGTGTCTGTGTTGGGTTATGATTAGTGATGGTGTATTGGCTGTGTGTTAGTGTGTCTCTGTGTTGGGTTATGATTAGTGACGGTGTATCGTTGTGTGTTAGTCTGTTTCTGTGTTGGGTTATGAGGAGTGACGGTGTATCAGTTGTGTGTTAGTCTGTCTCTGTGTTGGGTTATGAGGAGTGACGGTGTATCGGTTGTCTGTTAGTGTGTCTCTGTGTGGGGTTATGATTAGTGACGGTGTATCGTTGTGTGTTAGTCTGTCTCTGTGTTTGGTTATGATTAGTGACGGTGTATCGGTTGTGTGTTAGTCTGTCTCTGTGTTGGGTTGTGATTAGTGACGGTGTATCGGTTGTGTGTTAGTGTGTCTCTGTGTGGGGTTATAAGGAGTGACGGTGTATCGGTTGTGTGTTAGTCTGTCTCTGTGTTGGGTTGTGATTAGTGACGGTGTATCGGTTGTGTGTTAGTGTGTCTCTGTGTTGGGTTATGATTAGTGACGGTGTATCGGTTGTGTATTAGTGTGTCTCTGTGTTGGGTTATGATTAGTGATGGTGTATCGTTGTGTGTTAGTGTGTCTCTGTGTTGGGTTATGATTAGTGACGGTGTATCATTGTGTGTTAGTGTGTCTCTGTGTTGGGTTATGAGGAGTGACGGTGTATCGGTTGTGTGTTAGTGTATCTCTGTGTGGGGTTATGAGGAGTGACGGTGTATCGGTTGTGTGTTAGTGTGTCTCTGTGTTGGGTTATGATTAGTGACGGTGTATCGGTTGTGTATTAGTGTGTCTCTGTGTTGGGTTATGATTAGTGATGGTGTATCGTTGTGTGTTAGTGTGTCTCTGTGTTGGGTTATGATTAGTGACGGTGTATTGTTGTGTGTTAGTCTGTCTCTGTGTTTGGTTATGATTAGTGACGGTGTATTGTTGTGTGTTAGTGTGTCTCTGTGTTGGGTTATGAGGAGTGACGGTGTATCGGTTGTGTGTTAGTGTGTTTCTGTGTGGGGTTATGAGGCGTGACGGTGTATCGGTTGTGTGTTAGTCTGTCTCTGTGTTGGGCCTGGATGTCTCCACACCGCTGCGTTTATCCGGAGTGTGGTTTTATTACCCCGCAGGTTAAAGTTAGCCCTGCCGTGGTGGAGACTCATGTCTTCTGGCACTCTGCCAAACTGTAAACCCAGTGGGAGGAGTTTGAGATTCATATTCATATTAGTAATATTATATAACAGCCGGATATTCCCAAATCCCAAATCCGAGGAGGGAATATCCAGAGGGGGATACTTGTGTGCCTTGAGGGTGATGATAACTGTAAATGGTTCATTCACACCTCTACACCTTAGTGTGTTAGTGGTTGATGATTGTTGTGTTGGAGATTGATGAATGGTGTGTTAGTAATTGATGATTGTTGTGTTAGTGATTGATGAATGGTGTGTTAGTAATTGATGATTGTTGTGTTAGTGATTGATGATTGGTGTGTTAGTGATTGATGATTGGTGTGTTAGTGATTGATGATTAGTGTGTTAGTGGTTGATGATTCATGTGTTACTGATTGATGATTCATGTGTTAGTGATTGACGATTGATGTGTTAGTGGTTGATGAATGGTGTTAGTGATTGATGATTGATGTGTTAGTGGTTGATGAATGGTGTTAGTGATTGATGATTGATGTGTTACTGATTGATGATTGGTGTGTTAGTGATTGATGACCGGTGTGTTAGTAATTGATGATTGATGTGTTAGTGGTTGATGAATGGTGTTAGTGATTGATGATTGATGTGTTACTGATTGATGATTGATGTGTTAGTGATTGATAATTGATGTGTTAGTGGTTGATGAATGGTGTTAGTGGTTGATGATTAGTGTGTTACTGATTGATGAATGGTGTGTTAGTGATTGATTAATGGTGTGTTAGTGGTTGATGATTGATGTGTTAGTGGTTGATGATTGATGTGTTAGTGATTAGTGTGTTAGTGGTTAATGAATTGTGTGTTAGTGATTGATGTTTTGTGTTAGTGATTGATGATTGATGTGTTAGTGGTTGGTGTGTTAGTGATTGATGATTGTTGTGTTAGTGGTTCGTGAATGGTGTTAGTGATTGATGATGTGTTAGTGGTTGATGATTGATGTGTTAGTGGTTGATGATTGATGTGTTAGTGATTGATGAATGGTGTGTTAGTGATTGATGATTGTTATGTTAGTGATTGATGATTGTTGTGTTAGTTATTGATGATTGTTGTGTTAGTGATTAGTGTGTTAGTGGTTAATGAATGGTGTGTTAGTGATTGATGATTAGTGTGTTAGTGGTTGATGATTCATGTGTTACTGATCGATGATTGATGTGTTAGTGATTGATGATTGATGTGTTAGTGGTTGATGAATGGTGTTAGTGATTGATGATTGATATGTTAGTGGTTGATGATTGATGTTAGTGTGTTAGTGATTGATGATTAGTGTGTTAGTGGTTGATGATTCATGTGTTACTGATTGATGATTCATGTGTTAGTGATTGACGATTGATGTGTTAGTGGTTGATGAATGGTGTTAGTGATTGATGATTGATGTGTTACTGATTGATGATTGGTGTGTTAGTGATTGATGACCGGTGTGTTAGTAATTGATGATTGATGTGTTAGTGGTTGATGAATGGTGTTAGTGATTGATGATTGATGTGTTAGTGGTTGATGAATGGTGTTAGTGATTGATGATTGATGTGTTACTGATTGATGATTGGTGTGTTAGTGATTGATGACCGGTGTGTTAGTAATTGATGATTGATGTGTTAGTGGTTGATGAATGGTGTTAGTG
>JAMWET010000788.1:120000-122500 GCA_024036415.1 Prochilodus magdalenae | reverse complement strand
GAAAGGTCATGGTTCATAACGGTGGTACGGTCTGCTGAGCAGCGTGATGAAAGACTGGTGAAAGATGATATGATGAAGTGTCTAACGCTCTGCTGGCCCTGCTAGGTGTCTGAACGTGTATTACTGCAGTAAGGACTGCCAGAAGAAGGACTGGCCCCTCCATAAGAAGTTCTGCAAGATGCTACGCAAGGTGGCTGTAGACAGGCTGGTGGAGTGGCTGGTTCACACAGGTGAGGCAAACAGCTGGATACGGAATAGTTCTAAGCTGTTGACACCCGTACGTGGTGTGGTGTACCACAGGGCTCAACCCTGGGAACAATCCAAAAGACGGAAAAAAAAAAAAACTCTGCTTCCAAACAGCTGGCAAAATGTAAATAGTAACTGGATGCAATAATCTGAAAATCATTTAAGCCCCGTTTTAAACTGAAAATAGTACAAAGACAAATCAAACGCTAAAAATTTGGTTGATTTTTTAAAAAATATGGGAAATTTGAACTTGATGCTGCAAAAACACGTGTACAGGAGCCACAGGTATTGGTAAAGTTGTGTAAGGCTCAACAGCAGCTGGTGGAACATGTCACAGCTAATCAGGCTAACGGGAAACAGGTAAGTACCGTGATTGGCTATAAAGAGCCTCCCAGAGAGGCGGAGTCAATCAGAGGTAAAGAGGGGGCAGGGTCCACACCCTGTGAAAGACTAGACCACCAACTAGAGCAGTTCCTCAACATCACACCACCAAGAACCTGGAGATGATCACCATCTACACCACATACCATTACCAGATCCAGAGAACCCAGAGAACGTCTGTACACCTGGGACAAGAACCAGAACTAGGACTGGATAGTGCTGGTCTTTAGATCCTCAGATAGTGCTGCTTTATAAACAGATCTGGTTCTGTAGTGGAACCACTGTATGGGATCAGGAACACCTACTAACACCATCGTCTGGGAACACCATCCATCAGTGCTCCACACACACCAGTTAAACTCCACCATGCAGAGAAGAACCCAGATATAACCAGATCCAGAACCACCACCACCAGCTTCACTGGACCCCAGCTCCTTTAAGGTGGACTGAGGAGACGTGGGAAAGTGTCCTGGAATCAAAACCTGGAATTCTTTTGGAAAATCACGGATCCTCCGGGATAAAGAGGAGAGGAACCATCCAGCTTGTTACCACACGCAGTTCTAAAGCCAGCGTTCGTGATGGTGTGCGTGTGGGGGGTATATGTCCTGGGTGACCTGCACGTCTGTGAAGCTCCATTAATGCTGAACGGGATAGATACGGCTGTTGGAGCATGTGCTGCTTCCAGATGTGTCTTTTCTAGGGAAGGTCAATCAACCACATCCTGCATGGGTTACAGCAGCACGGCTCCGGAGTGAGTCCGGGTGCTGAACTGACCTGCCTGTGGTCCAGACTGACCTCCCACTGGAAGCATTAGGAGCATTATGAACGGAAGAACCGGAATAAAGAGATTCCGAACTGTGGAGCAGCGAGAGTATGATATTAATTTATAATTTATATATATGTTATATAAATAATTATTATATTATATAAATTATAATTAATAATAACGTTTCCCAGATTCAGAGTTACAGTGGGGTGTGACAGTTCGGGCAGTGTTGTTAATTTTCCTGATTTACCTTTATAAAGCATTGATTGTTTGGATAAAAAAATTGCATTAAATATATCATATAAACACAGTGATATTTGAGAAGTGAAATGAAGTTTATATGATTTACAGAAAGTGTGCACAACACCTGCTACCTACAGTAAAATTTGGTGGTGGTTCCATCATGCTGTGGGGCTGTGTGTCCAGTACAGGGACTGGGAATCTTGTTAAAGTTGAGGAACGCATGGATTCCAATCCATATCAGCAGATTCTGGAGACCAATGTCCAGGAATCAGTGACGAAGCTGAAGCTGCGCCGGGGCCGGATCTTCCAACAAGACAACGACCCTAAACACTGCTCAAAATCTACTAATGCATTCATGCAGAGGAACAAGTACAACGTTCTGGAATGGCCATCTCAGTCCCCAGACCTGGATATTATTGAAAATCTGTGGTGTCCCTTAAAGAGAGCTGTCCATGCTCGAAAACCATCAAACCTGAATGAACTAGAGATGGTCTAAAATACCTTCAGCCACAATCCAGACTCTCATGAGAAGCTATAGAAAGCGTTTAGAGGCTGGTATTTCTGCAAAAGGAGGATCTACTAAAGGTTTTTTTTTTGGTGCCCAAATTTATGCACCTGCCTAATTTTGTTTAGACAATTATTCCACACTTTCTGTAAATCATATAAACTTCATTTCACTTCTCAAATATCACTGTGTTTGTCCCCTATATGATATATTTAACGAATTTTTTTTATTTATAATTATATATAATTATTATATTATTATATTATAATTATTATATAATAATATTATATTATATAATTTTTTTTTTTTATTTATTAATTTTATTAATTTCCCAAACTTTCACACCCCACTGTAGACGT
>JAMWET010000788.1:112500-115000 GCA_024036415.1 Prochilodus magdalenae | reverse complement strand
GACCGAGACTGTAAACCTGACCAAGACCGGAGATCTGACCGAGACTGTAAACCTGACCGAGACCGGAGACCTGACCGAGACCGGAGACCTGACCGAGACCGGAGACCTGACCGAGACTGGAAACCTGACCGAGACCGGAGACCTGACCGAGACCGGAGACCTGACCGAGACTGGAAACCTGACCGTGACCGGAGACCTGACCGAGACTGGAAACCTGACCGAGACCGGAAACCTGACCGAGACCGGAGACCTGACCGAGACCGGAAACCTGACCGAGACCGGAGACCTGACCGAGACCGGAAACCTGACCGAGACCGGAGACCTGACCGAGACTGGAAACCTGACCGAGACCGGAGACCTGACCGAGACTGGAAACCTGACCGAGACCGGAGACCTGACCGAGACTGGAAACCTGACCGAGACCGGAGACCTGACCGAGACCGGAAACCTGAACGAGATCGGAAACCTGACAGAGACCGGAGACCTGACCGAGACCGGAGACCTGACCGAGACCGGAGACCTGACCGAGACCGGAAACCTGACCGAGACCGGAGACCTGACCGAGACCGGAGACCTGACCGAGACCGGAGACCTGACCGAGACCGGAGACCTGACCGAGACTGTAAACCTGACCGAGACCGGAGACCTGACCAAGACTGTAAACCTGACCAAGACTGTAAACCTGACCGAGACCAGAAACCTGACCGAGACCGGAGACCTGACCGAGACTGGAAACCTGACCGTGACTGGAAACCTGACCGAGACTGGAAACCTGACCGAGACCGGAAACCTGACAGAGACCGGAAACCTGACCGAGACCGGAATGATACCAAGAAGCTCAGGTGAGGTTGAAGGGCCCGCAGCCTTTACACTGGGAAGAGGAATGCAGAGGGGTCAGAGGTGCTGGATGGAGCCCTGGAGCCATGTGCTGTAGGTGAGGAAGGGCTTTCAGACACCTTTTCAGAGTTTGATCCAGAGGCTCTCTGTGAGGGAACGGTAAGAAAGCTCCTTTGTCAGAAGGGACGAGACGAGGTCGGGCCCAGACAGTGCAGAGAGGGGGCTGCGGTAAGGGAGCGATGAAGTGCACAGAGTTTCTGGAGACCATCCAGGAAGTAACAGGCAAACAAAGAAACGCTGAGCCGGATAGATCACCAGTTAAAACCGGCACACTGACCGGGACGGAAAGAAACCGAAGCAGCCGGCTGCTGCCAAACTTCGAGGGCCAGAAGCAGGAGCACACCTGGCCACTGTGTGAACAGACACGGAGCAGTAGACCTAATGCCATGAGCAGAGGGTGCGGAGAGCCAGTACAGGGACAAGGGCGGGGCGTCCACAAGCAAGGATAGGGTGGTGTAGCACGTCCAAGCTGAACCAAGCAGCAGAGAGGAACCGGTCCACGGTCCACACCGAGAGAAACCTGAAACCGGTGCCTCCAAAGCAGATCCAGAACAATCCCCGGGGGGTTCATCCAGTTCCTGGTTGTAAGAAGGGAAGGTGGAGCGTAGGCTGACGGTACCAGGAGAAGCGTGAGGGTCAGAGGGTCGTAGGGTGAATGACACATCTCCAGTATCAATAGGAGCTGAAGGACGAAAGAGGGGAGCAGCAGTAAGGACAGAGCCACATCCACACGTTGGAGAATGCGCTCCCACAGGGTGGAGAAGGTCTAAAGATGCACTGGCAGGTGGAGCAGTCGGAGGGGCAGTGGAGTGGGTGAATGAATGATCAGCAGAACCAGCCGGAAGCAAAGCAGGAGGACCTGCAGTAGGGAAATCTGAAGAAACGGCAGGAAGGGGGTGGGATGGTGGAGGAGAGGGGAATGGGATGATTGAGGGAGGAGTGTGGGTTAACTGAAGGGATGGTTTGGGAAGGGCCTGGATGGAGGAGAGAAGGATATCTTACACAGACGTTTCCAGACAGCAGTAAGGCGGATTATCAGGAACTCCCAGAACTCTGACTTTGAGACCCTTACAGGGTCCGACAGTGATCTAGGGTTTCCTGCTCGGCGATGGCGCTGTAGACTCGAGGCTGGTGTTGACCAGTGGGGGACAGTAACTCAGTCAATGTAGTTTCTGTACTGTAGTAGTTTTCCAGCTGTACTGATGTACTTCCATTCTGGACGACTGGTCACCCTGTTAACTCCACTGAACTCTAATATCTGTTTGCTGCACTGCATTCTGGGAAATCTGTCCTTCCTTTCGGCTCATGTGTGTATATAACCGTCACACACTTTCTCATCCTCCATGGGAATGTCCATTTCAGGCCTGGACTGCATCCAGGAGCACCTGGAGGACGCAGGTACAGCAGGACGGGGTTAGTGAACAGATCAGACAGAGGGTGGGTAATCAGACACAGTACAGAGACATGTCCACGTGTCCTCGTGACGGGCGAGTGTCTCTATATAAACTCTGTCCTCTATAGCCGTGTGTGCGGCTGGTTTGAGTTTATGAACAGAGACCTACAGACTCAGTCCAGTACAGGAGACACTCATCTCTGATCCGGT
>JAMWET010000788.1:50000-107500 GCA_024036415.1 Prochilodus magdalenae | reverse complement strand
TGAAGATCAGATCACAGAGTGTGTATACTGCATGATGAATGGCCTTAAAGGAAATGACCCAGCATTACATGTAGAGACGTCTGGTTCCATTGACTTACACTACCAGTGAAGTGTTTCTCCCTCTCCTGTGAAGTTAGCGTGTTGGAGATACGAGGTTTTGTTCTGACAGTAGGGATGTACAGTATGGTAGGTGGACCGAACAGCTCACCAGTCTACCTTTATTAATATGATCATCCTAATATAGTATATTATTAACCTACACAGCATTTAGAGGACTTTTAAACGGTGTTATTATTATTATTATTAATAATAATAATAATAATAATAATAATAATAATAATAATAATAATAGCTGAAAGTTGTCCAACAGAACTAATAAATAATAAATACTTAAGTTTTTAAATTTAAAAATCATCTGTAATGAGCACTATGTAACCCAGTAATAGAAAACAATCATAAATAAATAAATTGTGACGTCACTGATGTGTATTTGTGTATGTATGTATGTGAAATGAAGGACTTTAATATATCTCGCGCTGATGAGCCAAAAAAAAAAAGCCCCCCGGAACCAGAAAGCTCGAGAAGGGTCTCGCAGGGCGCGCGCCGGGGTGCTATATATTGCACGTGGCCTGCTGCGCGAGCTAGGGCAGAGCAGACCAGCGCGAGAGCTACAGGGACGGAACGACGTCACCCAGCCGTTAAAGCGCTCGCGAGCATTCACCATGACCGACACGCGCAGGTAAGAGGCACGGTGGCGTGCATGGTGCTGCGCGCGCTCTTTGGGATCTGGCTTATGAACGCACGCGCTGCTGTGATATGGAGTTATGGGGTGTGCTGGGTAAAGGGGGCCTGCCGGGGTGGGGGTCTGGGTGGGGGTCGGAGTGGGGGTCTGGGTGGGATGTTGGTGGGTTATGGCTCTTGTTTATGGCTCGTGCAGTAAATGAGAGCGATGTGCAGATCGGTGTTGGGACGTTGTTCAGTTTGGATGTCTATCCCTATCTCACTCTCTGATATCACATCCTGAGAGCGGGAGCTAAAGATAGCCCAGCTGAGCCTACCACCTGTTACACTGGGTCAGTGGGAGGAGCAGCTGATTGGGGGGTCTATCTATCAATCATCAGCACTTTCCCACATGTTCACTCAGACCCCCAACACTAAAAATAACATTCCAGTTATACACTCCACCTAACCAGGAACTGTAGAACAGACTCAGTCTATACCACAGTACCTACATTTAGAGTTTAGAGTTATACACTCCACCTAATGAGAAACTGTAGAACGGACTCAGTCTATACCACAGTACCTACATTTAGAGCTTAGAGTTATACACTCCACCTAATGAGAAACTGTAGAACGGACTCAGTCTATACCACAGTACCTACATTTAGAGCTTAGAGTTATTACCTCACTCCACCTAATGAGGAAACTGTAGAAACAGACTCATCTATACCACAGTACCTACATTTAGAGCTTAGAGTTATACACTCCACCTAATGAGAAAACTGTAGAACGGACTCAGTCTTATACCACAGTACTTACATTTAGAGCTTAAGAGTTTATACACTCCACCTAAGTGAGAAAAACTGGAGAGAACAGACTCAGTTCTATACCACAGTACCTACATTTAGAGCTTAGAGTTATACACTCCACGGTCTCTAACCAGGAACTGTTAGAACAGACTAGTCTTGATCCCATACCACAGTAAGCAGAAGTATCCTACATTTAGAGCTTAGAGTTTTTTACACTCCACCTAATGAGAAACTGTATTAGAACGGACTCAGTCTATACCCACAGTACCTACATTAGAGAGAGTAGAGTTATACCCTCCACCTAATGAGGAAAACTGTAGAACAGACTCAGGTCTATACCACTAGTACCTACATTTAGAATGGCTTTAGGAGTTATAACACTCGACCTAATGAGAAACTGTAGAACAGACTTAGTCTATACCACAGTACCTACATTTAGAGCTTTTTCGAGAGTCTTTATACCTTCCACCTAATGAGAAGAAACTGTAGATCAGACTCAAGCGTCTAACCACAATACCTACATTTTGGTAAGAGTTTTTAGAGTTATACACTCCACCTAATGAGACCTGTAGAACAGACTCAGAAGGCTATTACCACAGTACCTACCATTTAGAGCTTAGAGTTATACACTCCACCTAATGAGAAACTGTAGAACAGACTCAGTCTATACCACAGTACCTACATTTAGAGCTTAGAGTTATACACTCGCCCTAATGAGAAACTGTAGAACAGACTCAGTCTATACCACAGTACCTACACTTAGAGCTTAGAGTTTACACACTCCACCTAATGAGCACAACTGTAGAACCAGAACCAGTCTACACCACCCAGTACCTACATTTTTTAGAGCTTAGAGTTATACCACTCCACCTAATGAGAAACTGTAGAACAGAACTCAAGTCTATACCACAGTACCTTACATTTAGAGCTGTAGAGTTATAACACTCCACCTAACCAGGGAAACTGTAGAACAAGACCTGCAGGAAATGCGCGCTATACCCACCAGTACCTACATTTAGAGCTTAGCCTATGGCATAGTTATCCACTCGACCTAATGAGGAAACTGTAGAAGAACAGACTCAGTCTATACCACAGTACCTACATTTAGAGCTTAGGTGTAGTTATACACTCCACCTAATGAGGAACTGTAGAAACAGGACTCAGTCTATACCACAGTACCTACATTTAGAGTTTAGGAGTTATACACTCGAATCCTAATGAGAAACTGTAGAGAAACAGGACTAGTCTATACACAGTACCTACATTTTTAGAGCTAGAGTTAGAGAAACTGTAGATCAGACTCAGGTCTATACCACAATACTACATTTAGAGTTTAGAGTTATATGACACGTCCACCTAATGAGACACTGCTAGAACAGACTTTACAGCCTATACCACAGTACCTACATTTAGAGCTTAGAGTTATACACTCCACCTAATGAGAAACTGTAGAACAGACTCAGTCTATACCACAGTACCTACATTTAGAGCTTAGAGTTATACACTCGCCCTAATGAGAAACTGTAGAACAGACTCAGCCTATACCACAGTACCTACATTTAGAGCTTAGAGTTATATACTCGACCTAATGAGAAACTGTAGAACAGACTCAGTCTATATCACAGTACCTACATTTAGAGCTTAGAGTTATACACTCCACCTAACCAGGAACTGTAGAACAGACTCGGTCTATACCACAGTACCTACATTTAGAGCTTAGAGTTATACACTCCACCTATCAGGAACTGTAGAACAGACTCGGTCTATACCACAGTACCTACATTTAGAGCTTAGAGTTATACACTCCACCTAATGAGGAACTGTAGAACAGACTCGGTCTATACCACAGTACCTACATTTAAAGCTTAGAGTTATACACTCCACCTAATGAGGAACTGTAGAACAGACTCGGTCTATACCACAGTACCTACATTTAGAGTTTAGAGTTATACACTCGACCTAATGAGAAACTGTAGAACAGACTCAGTCTATACCACAGTACCTACATTTAGAGCTTAGAGTTATACACTCCACCTAATGAGAAACTGTAGATCAGACTCAGTCTATACCACAATACCTACATTTAGAGTTTAGAGTTATACACTCCACCTAATGAGACACTGTAGAACAGACTCAGCCTATACCACAGTACCTACATTTAGAGCTTAGAGTTATACACTCCACCTAATGAGAAACTGTAGAACAGACTCAGTCTATACCACAGTACCTACATTTAGAGCTTAGAGTTACACACTCGCCCTAATGAGAAACTGTAGAACAGACTCAGTCTATACCACAGTACCTACATTTAGAGCTTAGAGTTATATACTCGACCTAATGAGAAACTGTAGAACAGACTCAGTCTATATCACAGTACCTACATTTAGAGCTTAGAGTTATACACTCCACCTAACCAGGAACTGTAGAACAGACTCGGTCTATACCACAGTACCTACATTTAGAGCTTAGAGTTATACACTCCACCTATCAGGAACTGTAGAACAGACTCGGTCTATACCACAGTACCTACATTTAGAGCTTAGAGTTATACACTCCACCTAATGAGGAACTGTAGAACAGACTCAGTCTATACCACAGTACCTACATTTAGAGCTTAGAGTTATACACTCCACCTAACGAGGAACTGTAGAACAGACTCGGTCTATACCACAGTACCTACATTTAGAGCTTAGAGTTATACACTCCACCTAATGAGGAACTGTAGACCAGACTCGGTCTATACCACAGTACCTACATTTAGAGCTTAGAGTTATACACTCCACCTAACCAGGAACTGTAGAACAGACTCGGTCTATACCACAGTACCTACATTTAGAGCTTAGAGTTATACACTCCACCTAATGAGGAACTGTAGAACAGACTCAGTCTATACCACAGTACCTACATTTAGAGCTTAGAGTTATACACTCCACCTAATGAGAAACTGTAGAACAGACTCAGTCTATACCACAGTACCTACATTTAGAGCTTAGAGTTATACACTCGACCTAATGAGAAACTGTAGAACAGACTCAGTCTATACCACAGTACCTACATTTAGAGCTTAGAGTTATACACTCCACCTAATGAGACACTGTAGAACAGACTCAGTCTATACCACAGTACCTACATTTAGAGCTTAGAGTTATACACTCCACCTAATGAGAAACTGTAGAACAGACTCAGTCTATACCACAGTACCTACATTTAGAGTTTAGAGTTATACACTTGACTCTCTTTGTCTTCACAGTTCCTCAGGTGGTAAGGACAGTAAGCCCCTTACCTTCCGCAGTCAGAAGGAAATGTTCATGAAAATGGAGGAGTCGTTTAAGTTCTGTGCCAGGTGTGGTAAAAAGCCCTCGGAGGCAGCAGAGACACTGAAGCGCTGTGCCAGGTAAGGGGGCGGGGGGTGGTAGGTGAAGCCGTAGGTGGTTTAAGACGTGTTGCTGGTTTTCCAGCTGTTTAAAGGTCTTGCTCTGTCTCCTGCAGGTGTCTGAACGTGTACTACTGCAGTAAGGACTGTCAGAAGGAGGACTGGTCCGTACATAAGCGATACTGTCCACAGCTACGCAAAGCTGCCATTGACAGACTTGTTGAGTGGCTCATCTATCAGGGTACGGACGGGGAATGACGGGCGAGAGGGCACGGTTACCCAACACAAACCTGTTCTGTTTTCGGCCACCTTAACTCTAAGAATGGTGTTCCTCAAGGTCCAGTTCTAGGGCCAGTCATTTGTTCCACAGCTCCTACCTGTTCTAACCTAAAACAAGTTCTAGCCACACCATCTAAACTCCACTGTCTCACGCCTTGTCATTATCTCATCCTATAGGGGACCTCCCCTTTTCCACGGGGGCGTGGTCTTGTCCTGCTAAAGAGATACGGTGCTGGGAAAACTGGCTGTCCATGCAGGGTGACCTCACGCCCCGGCTGGAGCCCATCCTCTCTGGCAAAAACATGACAGACCTCTGGACCAATGCTTGCCGGGCACGCCCCGATGAGGCGGAGCTTCGCGAGTCAGTGTGGCGTGTATGTAGTGAGTTCCTCTCACGCCCGATGACGATCGGAATGGCGATCCAGATGTTCAGCCTGAACCCCTATTCACGACCACTCACCATCCACCTGGTGGGGGCAGGAAACACAGAGACGCTGGGGGCCAGGATCACGGATATGGACGAGCTCAGCCACATGTTCCCTGGCCACCAGGGCCTGGAGGTGGTGATGGTGGGCCCGGGGGTGGTTCAGGGGCCCATTATGAGGCCGCCACTGAGGGCGTTTGGGCCCAGAGGGAAGGTTTACATCAGCGCCTACAAGGGCCTCTACCACCAGTTCTGGGAGGAAGTCGTGGAGACGGGAGAGGCAGCCAAGCCAGACCTCGTGGTGGGCTTTCACCCAGGTATGTACACCACATACAGAGGGGCCGCAGCTACCTCGCCGATCTGGCACGGTGCCCCAGCAGGTGTGTTTAAGCATGCGGTTTTATCTAGCTCTTCTGTTGAGTTGTTCCCTAATCTGAGCATGGACCAGACCGTGACTCCTGGCTGAGTCCTGATTGCATTGGTGTCAGAAGTGGCTAGCGAACCAGAGACTGAGGGTCAGTACACAGTAGCTCATGTGATGATGGCTCTGTGAATGGAAGGCCCAGCCTTGCAGGCCTTGTCAGAGTTCCTCACCGGCGCTTCAGTGCTGCAGCCTCATAACCAGCCAGGACTGGCAGCTGGTGAGCATGGTAGTTGGTGCTGGGCGAGCGCTCCTGCCTCTTGTTTTGCTCGTCCTGTGGTGAACCGAGAGATAGTAGGATGGACTAGGTCCGTGACTCCTCGGAGCTCCGGAGGAAATGAATGGAGGGTGTAGGTGTTTCTCCGGGACGGAGAACAGCAGAGGGCCTAGTGCTGAGCCCTGAGGCCCTGACCCTGAACCTCGCGGTAGCTCGTCCCACTGCTGTGCTGTGGGCGAGGGTTTACTGAGGCCCTGTGTGGATGATAAAGCCTCTGCGTGTGGTTGCAGGATTCGACTCGAGTCAGACGATGTCGGACGGCTGGTTGCCCACCCTGCTGCTGCTGAGGGACTATGATATCCCTGCCTTGTTCACTATGGGCAGGTAAGCAGATCTAATGTGGGACTGTTTCCTCTAGGACCTCATGACCTTAGACAGGTTAACTCAGGTGACAGGACTCACCTTGACTGGCTGGAGGGCCCCTATCGCCGCCTTCTGAGATCTCACCATATCACAGTTCAGAATTCATATACATGTCTACATCCTCACTTCCCTCTCTCTCTCTCTCTCTCTCTCTCTCTCTCTCTCTCTCTCTCTCTCTCTCTCTCTCTCTCCCTCACTCTCTCTCTCTCACTGCTCTCCCATCTCTCCCCCACGTCGCCCTCTCTCTCCTCCCTCTCTACTCTCCTTCATAATCCTCTCTCTCTCTCTCCCTCTCCCTACCCCCTCGCCCTCGCCTCTTTTTCGCTCTCGCTTCTCTCTCTCTCTCTCTCTCTTCTCGCTTCTCTCTCTCTGCTCTCTCTCTCTCTCTCTCTCTCTCTCTCTCGCCTCTCCCTCGCTCCTTCTGTCTCTCTCTTTCTCTCTCTACTCTCTATTTCTCCCCCTCTCTCTCTCTATCTTCTCCCTTCCTCTCCCCTCCTCTCTATGCCTAAATCTCCCTCCCCCCTACCTCTCTCTCTCTCTCTCTCTCTCTCTCTCTCTCTCTCTCTCTCTCTCCCCCCTCGCCCTCTCGCTCTCTCTCTTTCTCTCTCTATCTCTCTATCTCTCCCTCTCTATCTCTCCCTCTCTCTCTTTCCTCTCCTCTCTCACTCTCTCTCCTCTCTCTCTCTCTCTCTCCCTCTCTCTCTCTCTCTCTCCCTCTCTCTCTCTCTCTCTCCCCCCCTGGCTCTCTATCTCTCTATCTCTTCCTCTCTCTCTCTCTCTCTCTCTCTCTCTCTCTCTCTCTCTCTCTCTCTCTCCCCATCGCTCTCTCTCGCTCTCTCCCTCTCTCACTCTCTCTCTCTCTCTCTCTCTCTCTCTCTCTCTCTCTCTCTCTCTCTCTCTCTCTCTCTCTCCCCCCTTGTGCTCCCCCTCTCTCTCTCTCTATCTCTCCTCTCTCCTCTCTCCTTCTCTGCTCTCTCTCACTCTCTCTCTCTTCTCTCTCTCTCTCTTTCTCTCTTTCTCCCTCTCTCTCTCCCCCCTTGACTATTCTCTTCTCTCTCTCTCTCTTACTCTCTCTGTCGTCCCTCTCTCTTCTCTTCTCTTCTCTCCAGTGTGGTTGCCCCCCCAGCTGCAGTACTCCCTGCAGATCCTGCAGGAGCTGGAGATGGACATCAAGGGCGCCGGTCCAAACCCCTTCAGCTCCCAGAAGCCCGAGCAGGTCCAGTCCTCTCCCAACAAACAGCCCAGCTACTGCAACGCCTTCTACCTCCACTTCCAGGGTCTTCTGGAGACCGCTCTGGAGGAGGAGCTGGAGGCGTTGGACTCTAGTACCGGGTCTCCTGATGCTGCTAGCTGAATGAGCCTCATGTGTGGTTTATAGATGTTTTATTTCTTTCCTGTGGTATACGGTATTTCTGGGTTTGTGTGACACGATGTTCTGGGGTTTGTTGACTATAGGGAATAGGGAATAGGGGATAGGGAATAGGGGATAGGGGATAGGGGATAGGGGATAGGGAATAGGGGATAGGGGATAGGGAATAGGGGATAGGGGATAGGGAATAGGGGATAGGGAATAGGGGATAGGGAACAGGGGATAGGGGATAGGGAACAGGGGATAGGGAATAGGGGATAGGGAATAGGGAATAGGGGATAGGGGATAGGGAATAGGGAATAGGGGATAGGGAATAGGGGATAGGGGATAGGGAATAGGGAATAGGGCTTGTTTTTGGCATGTTCTGGATTAATACATGTGCAGAATGAAGTTCTGAAGAACAGAAAAAGTGATCTTATGTTGGAATGTTTAGCTTGTTATAATATTTTCTGTGTTTAATGTTTAATTGAACACATTATAACTGCACTCCAGTGTCTGTGTTTTAGACAATTAATTAATTCATAAAATAAATATTATTTAACGTTAAATTTAATTATGTTAGAATATACTGTAAAACTTATTATTATTATGTATTTTATTAAATAATAAACTATAAATAGTTAATTAATATAATGTTTTTATATATATAGTGCTCACAAACTCTATTTAGAGTTTTATATGCATACATGTAGAAAATATTGAAAATTGGAAAATAATTTAATAAATAAATCTAAAAACGTATTTGTGTCATTGTTTCTATTTTATAATAAAATAAATGTTGTGATTTATGACCACTATGTATGTTTTTACGTTCACGTTAATGAAATATGTAATATACTGTATATACTCCTCTAAATGCGCAGACGACGCACAGCAGCACGTTAATTAACACTTTACATTAAACACTGAAACATTTTCTTAAATAACAAAGTCCTGCTGGTTTAAACAGCATGAGGCAGATAACAACATGCTGGTGTACAGCGCGAGTACACTTACCTGTCCTACCGGCCTCACCTGCCCTACCTTTATCATCCTCAGAACACAACACAGACTCAGCAAAATCCAAATACTAAACTGTCCAACTGGGGCAACACATCCCCTGATCCTGGCGTAAAGCCGAGAGTAGGGCATGTCTGTAATTACAGTTCTGTGTTCTGCAGTACTCGGAACATAACTCAGAACCCTAGAACTCAGTCACATGGTGTTATTATCTTAGACTGTCCACCGAACGTCTTTGTGTTGTTCGTTGTTGAGTGTAAAGGTGTAGTGATGGCTAATACACAACTGGTGAATGTTAGCTGAAGCTAGCTGTTTATGAACTGACACCTCCGGCACATATGCACACATGCTAGCTAGGCTAGAACACCAGAACCCTGGGGCTAATATTGTCATAATCAGTCTCTGCACATAAAACACAAGTGACACCTAGCTAACAAGCTAGCTAACATTAGAGTAGAACATAGAGAGCTTCAAATAGGCTAATATCTCGATATACTAAGCTAGCACCTCGGTATAATGATTGGTGGACAATAGCAGGCGCTAACAACCAGCTACTTAGCCGTCTCAGTTCACATTTTGGAGAGATGAATCCCCCGTTTAGCAGCTGTACTGATCTCCGGTGCTGGAGATGCACCGATGTTCACTCCGGATATATTCTTCTTTCTTTCCTGCCAGATAGCGAGCAGACATCGCTCCGCTTGCGTGATCAGGTCAACGCCCCGCTGACGGTTTACCACTGATTACTTTCCTGTGTGCGAGATCTACCTAGGGTTTATTCTCAGATTCAACAGATTCAAATAACTACGCGGTTATCATTCTGGATCTTTCCTTGTGCTGAGAGAGAGAAGAGGAGAGTCCTAACACCAATGAAGAAGAAAGTTGCTCTCATATTAGCTAGCTAACCAAGCTAACTCAGCTAACCCAGCTAACCTAGCTAATTCAGCTAACCCAGCTAAGACAGCTAACCTAACTAACTCAGCTAACCTAGCCAACCCAGCTAACTGATTTTAACTGTGTACAGCCTTTAATTTTGAGAACAATAACTAAAACAACTATTACAAAATACTAGAGAACAAATATTATTAAACCAAATGTAAAATGATTTAGTTGAAAATGTTGTTGACACAGAGGTTGTTTAGTAAACTGATTTACAGGATAACTGAAGTAAGCTAAATCAGCTAATTGGCCTGAGGGGAAAACGCGAGCTGAAAAATGGGATTTTGTGTAATACTCTATTTATCCACCAGCAGGCGGCCCAGAGAGCGCTCGTCCTGTCTGCTCTAACTCGAGGTCATTCGGTGTCAGCAGAAAGCTCAAAGCTGAGGAGTCTCACAGATTAACCCGTCTTCTAAATTTCTAAAAAGAATTTTGAGAACTCTTAATAGATTTTAAGATCAATATTATTTATTACCATTATTATATTTGCATTGACTGGACATTTGAGTGAATAATGACATTTGTAAAAATACAGTTTTTCAATTTTAGACCACCACCAGTTTCATAGCATCAGCTATCAAGGTTTCCAAGTACTGCAATAAAAGTCCAAGTCCATGTGAAAAAATTAAAATTAGATATTTAAAAATTCTGCTAATTTTGCTGTTAGCGGCTCATTTGAACTGAATAAGTGATAAATATTATTAACACAATGAGACATTTCCATTCCATTCATAATCACACCGATTAGAAGCCTTGATTTGAACAAATTGTCTACAGTTTTTTAGTTTGGCTTCGTTGATGGTTTCTTGGAAAACAGAGACAAATAATTTACAGAACATACAGAGAACTGAGCGTGGATTATAAACCCGTTAGTTAAGGTCCCAGTTTAGAACGCTTTCCACCAAATAAGATTTAATAAATCCGAATTAAATTAAGAAATTAGCCCCCATGCTAACATTAGCTCCTGATTAATTCCAGCATTGTGTCCTTTCACACAGTTACATACAGTAAACATCATTTTATATACATATATATTTGTGTATTAGGTTCCACAGGTTCCACGGTCTCTTGCTTGTTGACCCCCTGATATGATCTGTGGGGTTTATAGGGTGTTTCTTACTGTGAACCCACATCTACATGTTTTGGTTATCAGGTTTACGAAGCTAGCTAGATAAGGCAGAGACAGCTAGCTCTAGTTATCTTTACTTTATCTGGGCAGCAGATCAAACAGCTGAGCACCAGGACATGAAGATGGAATCAAAGATCTGCAATGTTCAACAGTTTCTCATTAGGTGGAGTGTATAACTCTAAGCTCTAAATGTAGGTACTGTGGTATAGACTGAGTCTGGTCTACAGTTTCTCATTAGGTGGAGTGTATAACTCTAAGCTCTAAATGTAGGGTAACTGTCTGTTTTTACAGTTGCTCATTTGGGTCGAGTGTAATAACTCTAAGCTCTAATTAGGTACTGTGGTATAGACAGGTCCTGTTCTACGTTCCTCATTAGGTGGAGGTTATAAACTACTAAGCTCTAAGTATGTAGGTACTAGTGGTATAGACTGAGTATGTTCTACAGTTTCCTCATTAGGTCGAGTGTTATAACTCTTAAGCTCCTAAATGTAGGTACTGTAGGTATTGCAGACTGAGTCTGTGTCTACAGTTCTCATTAGGTGGAGTGTATAACTCTAAGCTCTAAAGGTAGTAGTACTGCCGGTATAGACTGAAAGTCCTGTTCTACAGTTTCTCATTAGGGGTAGTAGTATAACTCTAAGCTCTAAATGTCAGGTACTGCGGTATAAGAATGAGTCTGTTCTGTTCATTACAGTTTCTCTCATTAGGTACTGTGGTATAGAATGACGTTTGTTGTACAGTATCCTCGTTAGGTAGTGTATAACTCTAAGCTCTAAATGTAGGGTACTGTGTATAGACTGAGTCTGTTTCAATCAGTTTCTCATTAGGTGGAGTGTATAACTCTAAGCTCTAAAATGTAGGTACTTGGAATAGACTGAGTCTGTTCTACAGTTTCTCATTAGTAGAGTGTATAAATCTACTAAGCTCTAAATGTAGGTACTGTGGTATAGACTGAGTCTGTTTTCTACAGTTCCTCATTAGGTCGAGTGTATAACTCTAAGCTCTAAATGTAGGTACTGTGGTATAGACTGAGTCTTGTTTCTACAGTTTCTCATTAGGTGGCTCCGAGTGTATAACTCTAAGCTCCTAAAATGTAGGTACTGCGGTATAGACTGAGTCTGTTTCTACAGTTTCTCATTAGGTAGAGTGTATAACTCTAAGCTTCTAAATGTAGTGTACTGTGGTATAGACTGAGTCTGTTCTACAGTTTCCTATAGGTCGAGTGAATAACTCTAAGCTAATGAAATGAGTTACTGTGGGATAGACTGAGTCTGTTCGACAGTTTTCTCATTAGGTGGAGGTGTAGAACTCTAAGCTCTAAAGGTAGGTACTGTGGTATAGACTGAGTCTGTTCTACAGTTCCTCGTTAGGTGGAGTGTATTTAACGCTAAGCTCTAAATGTAGGTACTTTGTGGTATAGACTGAGTCTGTTTTCAACAGTTTCTCCCTTAGTGGAGTGTATAACTCTAAGCTCTAAATGGAGGTACTGTGGTATAGACTAGACTGAGTCTGTTTAACAGTTTCTCATTAGGCGGCGTGTATAAACTCTAAGCTCTGAAATGTCAGGTACGTGTGGTATAGACTGAGTCTGTTCTACAGTTTCTCTCATTAGGTGGAGTGTATAACTCTAAGCTTCTAAATGTAGGTACTGTGGTATAGACTGAGTGTCTCAGTTATTAGGTGGAGTGTATAACAACTAAGCTCTAAAGGTAGGTACTGTGGTATAGACTGAGTCTGTTCTACAGTTCCTCATTAGGTGGAGTGTATAAACTCTAAGCTCTAAATGTAGGTAACTGTGGTATAGACTGACTCTGTTCTACAGTTTCTCATTAGTTTCTCGAGTGTATAACTCTAAGCTCTAAATGTAGGTACTGTGGTATAGACCTGAGTCTGTTCTACAGTGTTTCTCATTAGGTGGAGTGTATAACTCTAAGCTCTAAATGTAGGTACGTGGTATATAGACTGAGTCTCTGTTCTACAGTTTTTCTCATTAGGTTAGGTATAACTCTACGCTCTAAATGGTAGTAATGTGGTATAGACTGAGTCTGTTTCTAAGTTTCTGATTTTAAATGGAGGTATAACTAGTGCTCTAAATGTAGGCACTGAGTATAGACTGTTCTGTTCTACAGTTCCTCATTAGGTGGAGTGTATAACTCTAAGCTCTAAATGTAGGTATGTGGTATAGACCGAGTCTGTTCTACAGTTTTCTTATTAGGTCCCGAGTGTATAACTCTAAGCTCTAAATGTAGGTACTGTGGTATAGACGTGAGTCGGTTCTACAGTTTCCTCATTAGGTGGAGTGTATAACTCTAAGCTCTAAATGTAGGTACTGTGGTATAGACTGAGTCTGTTCTACAGTTCCTCATTAGGTGGATTGTATAACTCTAAGCTCTAAATGTAGGTACTGTGGTATAGACTGAGTCTGTTCTACAGTTCCTCATTAGGTCGAGTGTATAATGGTAAATTACCCAATCTGCCCTAATACGGTAATCTCTATATTTGCTAGGTCCGCCACGTACAAGTCTATCCAAATTCAATGCTAGACGCCGCTCAGGCCTGTAGTATCCGCTGTTCAGGAGATCAGGGACAAGACCAGGTCCGCCACGTACAAGCCCAAATTCACATAGGTCAGCACTGTAACCGTGTTCAGGTCATGAAAGCGCCGGTCGTGAATGCGGTTCCTGTGTGCCGGGCCGGTGGAGTAATTCCTATATGCGTAGATTGGCCAGATGATGGCAGCAGACACGTAGAGCGCCACAGCAATGATGTTGAAGATGACCTCCAGCTTGTCCAGCGCGAAGCAGAGCAGTCCCCCCAGCAGTTTGATGATGTGGATCAGGATGATCAACACAGACACCGGGAAGCAGACCACGTAGACCACGGTGCACCACACCATGGCTGGGGGCTTGTAGTGGCTCTCCACGCCCATGAAGTAGTCGGCCACCGTGGCCAGAAGGATGCAGGCCAATAAAGCCTGCCCGAAACGCAGGAGCCCTCTCAGGCTTGACAAATACCCGCTCGGACACTTGAGCTTGGCCATGACGGCGTCCACCGCGTAGCAGACGAGCGCGACGATGGAGAAGATGGCACAGAAGACGTCGCCCACGCAGGCGATGTCCCCACAGACGAAGACGAAGCAGTAGATGATGGAGGCGGACAGCAGCATGAACGAAGCATGGAGGGAAAGTCCGCAGGCTAAATCTGCCCAGCTGTGCTTCAGCACGATCGTCTCCACGATCTTATCAAACAGGAACTTCTCCAGCAGGAAGATGACCACCGCCACCACCAGACCGAACGTCCACACAAACTCACACCAGATGCCAAACGGGTTTTTCATGGAGCCCCGGAACATGGGAATCAGCAGAGCCAGGCCGGAGAAAACAGCCTCCAGCACTCTCAGACAGCAGGACAGGCTGAAATCACAGAAACCCATGGTGGTCCTCACGCAGCTCCGGCGATGGAACCTGGGCTTTACAGCGGAGCCTGCTGCTACAGATGCTTATTCCTGAAGGCCTTCGGAGGTCTCCAGCTCCTCCGGAATCTCGGGAAGGTGGCGGTTGAAGGTGGTTATTCCTGAAGCCTGGGCTGGCTGTGCGTTCTCTGGGTGAAGATGATTTGCTTCCAGTCTGGACGATGGTAGTTTCTGAAGCTTGGAGGAACAGTGGAGTCCTGTCGGAATCTCGGAGAGTCCAAGTGGATGGATGCGGAGACGCCTCTACACCATTCCAGCTCTGAATGAAACGTGTCAGTGACTTTGACTGCTTTAACCGTTTGACTTCTGAAGAACTGTTTTACATAAACGCTCTCACACCGGGCTGAGTGAGGAGGTGTGGATGAATCGCCCAGGGCAACACTTCTCCTCCTCCTCCTCCTCCTCCTCCTCCTCCTCCTCCTTTAAGGACTTGCTAAATGGCTAATCATTTCAAAACTCTGTCAGACCCAACACGCCAAAACCCTTCAGAACTGAGAAACCGGACCTGGGTTCGTCTGTTGGTTGTATCGCTAGCTTGCTAACCCAGTTGCTAATCCGCTAGTCAGGTGGTCTCCAATACTGTAATGAAACGTCTGCTTGATTAGCTGATCACTAAAGCTACTAGCAAATTAACTATACTAGCTGTTCCACTAGTTAGCGCTCATGCTATCCATTGTAGCCTAGCCGGTGTGCTAGCCAAGTGTTTTTTCCTCATCCCATTAAAGACTCCATGTTACTACATGGTTGTGTTGCTCATCTTGAAGCTGATGATGCTGTGAGCTGCACTGGTGTGAAGAACCGGTGGGAAAATTCAGGAAATTCCGAAAATTTGTTATGGAAAATGATGGAAAATAAGAAGTGGTGCAACTTCCATAGACTAGTCCTGGGTTTAAACCCTGAAACTCACAATCTCCAAGTTAAGGCATCGCTGTGCCGTGATTTTATCCCAAATGATGGCTACAGAATCATTCCGATGGACTTGTAACAGGGAGAACAGGGTCTCTGTCATTCCGAATCCGGCCTGGAACACCTGCGATGACACTATTGCCTTATTTCCACCAGCAAACTGCCAGTGCCCGTAGTGCAGGCGCTGGTCCCGAGGCTCTACTGAACCTGTTAAGAAAGCCACCTTTTCTGCTGGTTTGAGAGCTGAGTGATTGCGTGTCTGGAGGTGGGCGATCCTTAGTCCGGAAGGTGGACTAATACAGTGCAGCATGTTAAGGTACTTCGCTATCGGATTACGGATCTCCTGCATGGATTAAGTGCTTCCCGTTTCAGCTCATTAGAAGGCGGACTCCTCCTGTGGAACGGGCTGATCCACAAGTTCATCACTGGTGAGATACGATTGTTCCCGAGTTCAGCTCAGTGCAGTTCACCGTGCAGGGTTTGCCGCTCGTGTCGTGGGTTCCACGGTTCCAGACCAGGGAGTTAATGATGTGGCACTGATGTTTTTTGCGGTGGAAGTGCAGAACTGGTTGAGACTTTGGCCCTGGCACCGTGTTGGCGGTACGGGCTATGTGTAAGTTTAAAGAGTGTGCTGTGTTAAATATACTGGTGGATAGTTTCGCGTATTTCTCAAAACAAGCAAACCAGTAAGAGTCTTGCCTCATATGGTTACTGTAGTGAAAGACTGGAGTTATGTTACGTAGTCCTCCACTGTCCTTTCAGCACCTGAGAGATCTTAGACACAGGGTGTCCATCCATAGAGAGTCCCAATCCTGTGTTCCGTCATGGTCTCCAAAAACACTAAACCCACCACTGACTGTATTCTTCACCTCGCTAACAGATGAACATGTACAGCTATCCGTGATGAGCACTCCAAAACTCTAAAAAGACTGGACAGGAACGCCCTCTAGTGGATGCTGTGTTCAACGTCCATGCCAGAGTAACGGAGGCATGGAAGTAGACTCTCTGGACAAAAAGTCCCCTGTGACTGAACCGCACCTAGTACTGTGTAACACCTCCACCAGCTGGGACTGGATCGGGCATGAACTGGACGAGGTTCTGGATGTAGCCACATCAGTGTTCAGACACTCTCACATCAGAGAACTGGTCAGGCGGTCCAGATGTGGTGGATGCCTTCCCTGGCACAGTTCCGAGGAGAATTCCCTGTAGACTGGGATTGTATCCACTGCTGGTAGACCCGTATGACCGTACGCTTCCATACACCTGCAGATTCAGCTACTTCCTTCACACTATGGTCTTTGGCCACGCCCACATGCAGTACCTCCTTTTAGCCAATCAGTAACATCTGCTCTGGAGCCATTTTCCACACATGGAACGAGACACTCCCTGCACTGTAGCACCTCTTCCCAATCTATGGATCCCATCACTCACACCCCACAGGGATTTATAGACCGGTCATCCTGATGCAGCGCCACCTGCAGGAGCCTGAAGGTACTACCACCTTAACATTTACATTACATTACATTTAGCTGAGGCTCTTATCCAGAGCGACTTACAAGGTTGTTGGTTTATAGGTACACCAGTGCAGTGTTAGGAGTCTGGCCCAAGGACTCTTATTGGTTTAGCTACCTAGACTGGGATGGTAGACCACATGGGGTGGTAGCTCTCTGGTGGGTTGTGGTGTTAACCACTGAGCCACACCAACCATTAACGTCAGGGGAGGACTAACACGCAGTGGACCTGTGCACTGTTGTATATGACGGAGGATAATGAGGGTATAGATGCTGATAGGCACATTTTGCACCACACCTGCGTTCACCGTGCCATGTGGTGGGCCTGGGACATCTATTTATCGGCCCCTCCGCTCAAATGGGTGGTGCACACCTGTCTAATCTGACTAACATCCTCTGTGCCAGGCGAGGGCCGGCCGAAAGCAGATACGCAGCACCGTCTTCGCATTGCAAGGACACATGACTTCTCAGAGCAGCCTCTCTTCCTCTGTTACAGAGCCTCAGACTCCTACGAGGAACAAACTCAAGCCCACCAAGAGGTGTACCAGGCAGGTCAGAGCTTCCTCGGGGGCCATCTGCCTGGCCCCGTCCCTGTTAGAGGTCCTCTTCTCTGGCCTCATTTTCACTAAGCGTCCAGGAGAAGAAGCACTGGCCAGCTGGAGGACGGTATTAAATGAGGCCACCTGCTGCCCCCACAGCTCTCTAAAGTGGCAAAACCGAGGAGATGTGCCCTGTTGACTGCCCTTCACATGGGACAAATAGACGCAGTGACGTCTCGGGTGCCCCTCCGTGCGATAAGGTATGATACCCCCCCTAGAGCAAGACAGATTTGATGGCGTGTCTTCAGTAGTGCCCTACCAGCAGTGATCATGCAGTGCCCAATAGGGTGCCCTTACTGTGGCCAAATCTTGACATTCCATAAGGGAACCGTGCCCTCTATGCCCCCCTAAGTGCCAGGTTAGGTGGTCCCTTGATTGCAGTGCTATAAAGGGCCCCCACGTGCACTAGAATGGGGGAAGTGTCTTATTTGATGCTTCCCCCATAGCAGGAAAAGGCATGTGGTGCCATATAGGCTCCCTCACAGCGGAACAAACTTCCCCTACACGTTCCTTTCCAGTGCACCCATGGAGTGCCCTCTTAAACGTGCCAGAGCTGGTGCTGGTTCATCACCCCTGGTTTGAGAGCTGGGTGATTAGGTATCTGGATGTGGCCGGTTCTTAGCCCGGAACCAGGAGTTCTATCTCCAGCAGACCACTGACGGCTCGCTGTGCCGTTGCTCTGGCTGTTTCACTCATTCTCCTGCATCAACAACTGGCATGGTGACGGCAGTGCCACACCCTTTTGCCACTGGTATCCCGGGTTCCACAGTTCCAGACCTGCATGTTGGGAAGATGGGAAAGAGCAGAACCAGATTTTGGCACCAGTACCGGCACCATGTCGGTGTTTAGGAGCTGTTAGATGACATGCCCTACAGTCTTCGTTCTACCTCTGTTGGTCTATGGAGCTTCATAGATCAGATAAGGACATGGTTATCTCCAGGTTCCTGAAGGCTACACCCTACAGTTCAGTCCCCGGATCTCCACCGCAGGCGAGCGCCTCAGCAGGGCCGCCTAGGTAACACCTCCTCTAGGTCAGCCGTCCAGTCGCTGTTGGAAAGGACAGGTCACATACATGATAGACATAGCCTCCGTGTGCTGGTGGGGCGCTATGAAGTCCGCTATGGCCCTGAACCTCCACTAGTCCACCACTGCTGGTGGCCGTTACAGGGTGTGTAGATATTTGCATCATCAGGACACTTACCTCGTTATCTCACTGAGTCAACACGGCTCCGCACACCTGCTCACTGGACCAGACCCAGGTAACAGGTCATCTGGAAAAGGAGACTCAGGACAGACAACATGTTTCTACAACATTGGCAGCTTCTACTTCCACTCACTGGCCACTTTATTAGAAACACCTACCTTCTACTTCCACTAACTGGCCACTTTATTAGAAACACCCACCTTCTACTTCCACTAACTGGCCACTTTATTAGAAACACCCACCTTCTACTCCCACTAACTGGCCACTTTATTAGAAACACCTACCTTCTACTTCCACTACCTGGCCACTTTATTAGAAACACCTACCTTCTACTTCCACTCACTGGCCACTTTATTAGAAACACCACCTTCTACTTCCACTAACTGGCCACTTTATTAGAAACACCCACCTTCTACTTCCACTCACTGGCCACTTTATTAGAACACCCACCTTCTACTTCCACTCACTGGCCACTTTATTAGAAACACCTACCTTCTACTTCCACTCACTGGCCACTTTATTAGAAACACCACCTTCTACTTCCACTAACTGGCCACTTTATTAGAAACACCCACCTTCTACTTCCACTCACTGGCCACTTTATTAGAAACACCCACCTTCTACTTCCACTCACTGGCCACTTTATTAGAAACACCTACCTTCTACTTCCACTCACTGGCCACTTTATTAGAAACACCCACCTTCTACTTCCACTCACTGGCCACTTTATTAGAAACACCTACCTTCTACTTCCACTCACTGGCCACTTTATTAGAAACACCCACCTTCTACTTCCACTAACTGGCCACTTTATTAGAAACACCCACCTTCTACTTCCACTCACTGGCCACTTTATTAGAAACACCCACCTTCTACTTCCACTAACTGGCCACTTTATTAGAAACACCCACCTTCTACTTCCACTAACTGGCCACTTTATTAGAAACACCTCCCTTCTACTTCCACTCACTGGCCACTTTATTAGAAACACCCACCTTCTATTTCCACTCACTGGCCACTTTATCAGAAACACCCCCCTTGTACTTCCACTAACTGGCCACTTTATTAGAAACACCCACCTGTGGAGCGCTGCACGCAGGGTTTGATAGTTACTACGCTCAGACAGTGGAGTGATCAGGCTCCTGATTTCCCTATCTCGCTGAGTCAACACGGCTCACCTGCTCACAGCTGCAGTCGGCTCCTACCTGAGGACTCCACACCTTCACTGTCTGAGAGGTGTATCTGTAGGGTGTGCATCTGAAGCGCCTCTCATATGAGCACCACCTGCCTCATACAGTTTATACACCACCAGTCACAAGCTTAGACAGGGCTCCTCATAGCAGGTTCTCTTCATACCAGGTTCTCCTCATACCAGGTTCTCCTCATGTCAGGTTCTCCTTCTGTGTATCTTAAAGCTTTACTGTAGAATAAAAGTGAAGACACCAAACTATAAACTAGCCCTTGTGGAATTGTCCAGTCCACCTTAACCCCCTCCAGAGTGGAGCTGTACAGGAGGGTGGAGCAGCTTCCTTACCCTGCAGTGGAGCTGATAGAACAAGGTTTATTACTAAGCAGGTCTGGAGCGATTCTATTGGTCGGTCCATCATGAATATTCACTAACCTGAAAGGAGAACTAGAGCTTTTACACTGTGCAGAAAAAGAGATCAAAGTTTTTACACCACTAAATATATATTAGAGGTGGAGATATGGAGGAGTATCAGGAGTAGATGTGGTGTAGCAGGATATGGACTGGTTCAGACTCTCAGCAGGTGGAGCTGTTCAGTGTACCACTGTAGGGTCTATAAGACCACCAGCTACATCAGTTAGAGGGGTGTAGCTAAACCTTGGACTGGTGGTGCAGTACTAACAGTAACAATCAGACAGCGGAGGGGTTTAAAGGGTTTATTAACAATGTCATTAAAGGAGGAGTACAGGAAACACCGTCAGCTAGAGAGGGAGACACACCACCGTCTTACACCGTCACAGGGAAAGGTTTGGGTACCCCCGATCAAATACCACCTTCCATTTCTCTCCTGAGTTCATTACAGGTGTAGGAGTCATTCAGAGAGGGTTTGGTGTGAAACACTCGGTTCTAGATAAAATCAGACCTGTTCCCAGTGGTGGTGAAGGTAACCAGACGTCCCTCTCCCTCACTCTGTACACACCTCACACCAAACCCTCTCTCCCTCACTCTGTACACACCTCACACCAAACCCTCTCTCCCTCACTCTGTACACACCTCACACCAAACCCTCTCTCCCTCACTCTGTACACACCTCACACCAAACCCTCTCTCCCTCACTCTGTACACGCCTCACACCAAACCCGCTCTCCCTCACTCTGTACACACCTCACACCAAACCCTCTCTCCCTCACTCTGTACACGCCTCACACCAAACCCGCTCTCCCTCACTCTGTACACACCTCACACCAAACCCTCTCTCACTCACTCTGTACACACCTCACACCAAACCCTCTCTCACTCACTCTGTACACACCTCACACCAAACCCTCTCTCCCTCACTCTGTACACACCTCACACCAAACCCTCTCTCACTCACTCTGTACACACCTCACACCAAACCCTCTCTCCCTCACTCTGTACACACCTCACACCAAACCCTCTCTCCCTCACTCTGTACACACCTCACACCAAACCCTCTCTCCCTCACTCTGTACACACCTCACACCAAACCCCCTCTCCCTCACTCTGTACACACCTCACACCAAACCCTCTCTCACTCACTCTGTACACACCTCACACCAAACCCCCCTCACTCACTCTGTACACACCTCACACCAAACCCTCTCTCCCTCACTCTGTACACACCTCACACCAAACCCTCTCTCCCTCACTCTGTACACACCTCACACCAAACCCTCTCTCCCTCACTCTGTACACACCTCACACCAAACCCCTCTCTCCCTCACTCTGTACACACCTCACACCAAACCCTCTCTCACTCACTCTGTACACACCTCACACCAAACCCTCTCTCCCTCACTCTGTACACACCTCACACCAAACCCGCTCTCACTCACTCTGTACACACCTCACACCAAACCCCACCTCACTCACTCTGTACACACCTCACACCAAACCCTCTCTCCCTCACTCTGTACACACCTCACACCAAACCCTCTCTCACTCACTCTGTACACACCTCACACCAAACCCTCTCTCCCTCACTCTGTACACACCTCACACCAAACCCCACCTCACTCACTCTGTACACACCTCACACCAAACCCGCTCTCCCTCACTCTGTACACCCCTCACACCAAACCCTCTCTCACTCACTCTGTACACACCTCACACCAAACCCTCTCTCCCTCACTCTGTACACCCCTCACACCAAACCCTCTCACTCACTCTGTACACACCTCACACCAAACCCCCCCTCACTCACTCTGTACACACCTCACACAATCCCCGCGATCCCTGATTCTGTACCCACCTCACACCAAACCCTCTCTCCCTCACTCTGTACACACCTCACACCCAACCCGCTCTCCCTCCACTCTGTACACACCTCACACCAAACCCGCTCTCACTCACTCTGTACACACCTCACACCAAACCCTCTCTCACTCACTCTGTACACACCTCACACCAAACCCTCTCTCCCTCACTCTGTACACCCCTCACACCAAACCCTCTCTCACTCACTCTGTACACACCTCACACCAAACCCCCCCTCACTCACTCTGTACACACCTCACACCAAACCCGCTCTCCCTCACTCTGTACACACCTCACACCAAACCCTCTCTCCCTCACACAGTACACCCCTCACACCAAACCCTCTCTCACTCACTCTGTACACCCCTCCCACAAAACCCTCTCACCCTCACTCTGTACACACTTCACAAAAAACCCGCTCTCCCTCACTCTGTACACACCTCACACCAAACCCTCTCTCCCTCACTCTGTACACACCTCACACCAAACCCTCTCTCCCTCACTCTGTACACACCTCACACCAAACCCTCTCTCCCTCACTCTGTACACACCTCACACCAAACCCTCTCTCCCTCACTCTGTACACACCTCACACCAAACCCGCTCTCCCTCACTCTGCACACACCTCACACCAAACCCTCTCTCCCTCACTCTGTACACACCTCACACCAAACCCCCTCTCCCTCACTCTGTACACACCTCACACCAAACCCGCTCTCACTCACTCTGTACACACCTCACACCAAACCCTCTCTCACTCACTCTGTACACACCTCACACCAAACCCTCTCTCCCTCACTCTGTACACACCTCACACCAAACCCTCTCTCCCTCACTCTGTACACACCTCACACCAAACCCGCTCTCTCACTCACTCTGTACACACCTCACACCAAACCCGCTCTCACTCACTCTGTACACACCTCACACCAAACCCTCTCTCACTCACTCTGTACACACCTCACACCAAACCCGCTCTCACTCACTCTGTACACACCTCACACCAAACCCTCTCTCACTCACTCTGTACACACCTCACACCAAACCCTCTCTCCCTCACTCTGTACACACCTCACACCAAACCCTCTCTCGCTCACTCTGTACACACCTCACACCAAACCCTCTCTCGCTCACTCTGTACACACCTCACACCAAACCCTCTCTCCCTCACTCTGTACACACCTCACACCAAACCCTCTCTCCCTCACTCTGTAGACACCTCACACCAAACCCTCTCTCGCTCACTCTGTACACACCTCACACCAAACCCGCACTCTGTTTATACCTCACACACTGAATTGTGATATACAGTAGCTGTGTATTAATCAGATGTGTTAACTAGAGAAGTGTCCCTCTTGTTGCTAGGCAGTTGCAAAGGTATTGTTTTGTGGTTACAGGAATATTCCAGGTGGTTGCTAAGTAGTTGTTAAGGTATCGCAGGCGGTTTGCGAGGTGGTTGCTATGGTATGCATTGTGGTTGCTAAGGCCTTGCTAGGTGGTTGCTATGCTATACCAAGTAGTTGCTTTGCGGTTGCTATGGGATCTTAGGTGGTGTCTAACAAGGATAAAACTAAGCAGAAGAAGAAGGAGGAGAAAAGGGAGAGAAGAAGGAGGAGTAGGAGACGACGGTGGACAGTCACTAATACCACGTGCTGTTTGACCGGGGGCGCCCAAACTTTCTCACAACGGCTGTATAACTATATAAAAAGGAATTCCAGAGTAACGTAAACCAGTTTCCAGCTGTTTCCAGCTGTTTATACATCTGAGTGGGCGGAGACTACAGCAGGTAGAGTAACCTAGCCAGCTGAACTTGGACCTATGAGGACAGGGACGCGGGAACCTCGCACTGTGTGGTCATGCAGGTCTCACTGCCGCTTGAAGCCACAGATGCCCAGGCAGGTGAAGACGAGGTCAAGGATGAAGAGGGCCAGGTTGACGTAGGTCATAAAGGTGACGATGAACTGGATGCTCCAGATGCAGCTGTTCCCTGGACAGTCTTTGGGCTTGGGGTTGTTCCGGAAGCTGTAGACCGGCCAGATGATGGCGGCGGAGGCGTACAGCAGCACCGAGACGATCAGGAAGATGATGACCAGCTTGTCGATGCTGAACGGGAGGCATTTCTTCAGCTTGGTCATGATGTTGGTGACAATGATGATGGGAATGATGGGAAACGGGATGATGTAGGCGACGATGCACCACTGCAGCGCAGGCTTCCCCACGTAGCCAATCAGGGAGACGAAAATAATGCAGCTGACAAAGGCCTCGAGGACCTTCAGGAAGCCCGGCAGCGCCGCAAGGTACGTGGCGGACCGAGTGGAGTCCCGCTTGTCCCGGAAGGTCTCGGCGCAGTAGAGAAAGCAGGAGATGAACGCCAGGAGGCTCACCACCAGAGCCCAGATCCTCTTAATGCTGGCGTAGAAGTTGGCATAAATGACAGCGCAGGAAAAGGTGGTGAGCGAGGACATCATGGCCATGCCGGTGGTGAAGTCGTCCCAGTCCATGCACATGTATAGGATGAGCTTGTGGATGAGCAGCGTTTCTATCACGGTGATGGCGAGGGTCAGGAGCGGGCACAGCGCCCAGATAATCATGCAGTAGATCCAGTAGGTGTGGTTCGGCTGACCCCAGATGGCGCTCACTATGAAGGTCAACACACACATGATCACCTGGAGCATGTGCAGGGCGCCGCGGGTACTGGTCAGCGCCGACGGGGTGAACTTGATCTTGTCCATTCTGAAAGAGATCAAAGGTCAGAGAGGTGAGTAACAGTAGCGGTACTAGTCATAGTACCACTAGAAGAACTGGTACCTCATTACTTCTATCTGCAGCAGGGGTGGTTGTAGTACTATTAGTAATACTAGTACTAGTACTGTTAATAGTACAGTAGTAGAAGTACTCAGCAGTACTACTAACAGATATTACAGTACTGTTGGCACAAGTAACAGAAGCATCCTAGTAGTACAGTTAGTAGTAATTACACTACTAGTAACAGGAGCAGTACTATTAGTACTAGCAGCACTAGTAGCAGTACAAATAGTAATACCTAGGCAGTACTAAGTACTAACAGTAGCGAAAGTAGCAGGGCTATTAGCAGGAGCAGTAGTACCTTAGTACTGGAAATGGTAACTTCATAGTAACAGTAGTACTAATAATAGTAGTACCCCCATTTTAGTACTAGTAGCAGTAATAGTATTAATAGTAGTAAAGTACTTGTACTAGTGGTTGTGGTGTACTAGTAGTAGTACTAAGGGCAATAGTAAAATGATCTTAGCAGTATTAATAGCGGTTGTAGGAGTTTTACTAGAAGTAGCAGTAACTTTTGTAGTAGCAGTGTAGTACTGTAACAGTACTGCTAGTAGTACAGTCCTAGTACAGTAGTCCTGATAGTACAAACCGGATTCCAAAAAAGTTGGGACACTAAACAAATTGTGAATAAAAACTGAATGCAATGATGTGGAGGTGCCAACATCTAATATTTTATTCAGAATAGAACACAAATCACAGATCAGAAGTTTAAACTGAGAGAATGTATCATTTTAAGGTAAAATATGTTGTTTCAAAATTTCACAGTGTCAACAAATCCCAAAAAAGTTGGGACAAGGCCATTTTCACCACTGTGTGGCATCCCCCCTTCTTCTTACAACACTCAACAGACGTCTGGGGACAGAGGAGACCAGCTTCTCAAGTTTAGAAATAGGAATGCTCTCCCATTCATGTCTAATACAGGTCTCTAACTGTTCAATCGTCGGCACCTTCCTCTTTATGGCGCCAAATGTTCTCTATAGGTGAAAGATCTGGAAGTGCAGGGCTGGCCATGTCAGTAACCCGGATCCTTCTCCTACGGAGCCATGATGTTGTGATTGCTGCAGAATGTGGTCTGGCATTATCTTGTTGAAATGCAGGGTCTTCCCTGAAAGAGCTGACGTCTAGATGGGAGCATATGTTGTTCTAGAACCTGAACACGGTTCTCTGCATTAATGGTGCCTTTCCAGACATGCAAGCTGCCCATGCCACAAGCACTCATGCAACCCCATACCATCAGTGATGCAGGCTTCTGAACGGAGCGTTGATAACAGCTTGGGTTCTCCTCTCTGGTCCGGATGACATGGCGTCCCAGTGTTCCATAAAGAACTTCAGATCGTGACTCATCTGACCACAGAACCGTCTTCCATTTTCCACACTACATTTTAAAAGACCCCTGGCCCAGTGCCAACGTCTGAGCTTGTGGAGCTTGCTTAGAAATGGCTTCCTTTTTGCACTGTAGAGTTTCAGCTGGCACGGCGGATGGCACGGTGGATTGTGTTCACTGACGATGCTTTCTGGAAGTTTCCTGAGCCCATTCTGTTATTTCCTTGACAGTGGCATTCCTGTTTGAGGTGCAGTGACGTTTAAGGGCCCGGAGATCACGAGCATCCAGTAGAGTTTTACGGCCTTGACCCTTAGCACAGCAGGTTGTTCCAGATTCTCTGAATCTTCTGATGATGTTATGCACGGTTGATGATATGATAACTTAAAAGTCTTTGCTATTTTGAAGACTGGGGAAACACCATTCTGGTATTGCTGCACTATCTTTCTGTGCAACAATGGTGGAATTGGTGATCCTCTTACCCTCTTGGCTTCGGAGAGACACTGACACTCTGAGAAGCTCTTTTTATACCCAATCATGTTGTTGACCTAATTAGTGTTAATTGGTCTTCCAGCTGTTCGTTATATGCTCAATTTCCTTTTTCCAGCCACATATTGCTACTTGTCCCAACTTTTTTGGGATTTGTTGATGCCATGAAATTTTGAAACAACATATTTTTCCCATAAAATGATACATTCTCTCAGATTAAACTTTTGATCTGTGATTTGTGTTCTATTCTGAATTAAATATTAGATGTTGGCACCTCCACATCATTGCATTCAGTTTTTATTCACAATTGGTTTAGTGTCCCAACTTTTTTGGAATCCGGTTTTTAGTACTAGGTATTAGTACCACTGTTAGTAGTCTTATAATAGGAGGACTAGTAGTAGTAGTAGTAACCGAAGTGGCAGTAATGTCAGTAGGAGTATTAGAGAGTAGATACTGTAGTACCATCAGTACTATTACTGTTATGAGTAGAGACTACTAGTCGTAGATCCAGTGTTAGCCGCAGGACCAATCAGCAGCGGTTACTACACAGTCCAGTCACATCATACGGACCCTACTTTGGACAGGTAACTCACGAAGGCAGTCACATTTTCATTTCCACTCAACTTGTCATTATAGTACAGGGTAGTACAGTACAATGAACACAGTCAGGCTCCGCCTCCAGTGCGGTTATACGAATATGTGTATATATGTAAATAGTGTGAGGACAGATAGACATAAGCAGCGTGTGTGGACAGTACAGTAGGACGGAGTGTAGAGGCAGTATCTGTATATCAGAATGTGGAGTACTAGTGTACATGCTGAGGTAACAGGTGTGCGGTTAAGTGTGTGGTTGTAAACAGTATAGTATACAGCGCAGGTAGGAGAACTGCAGCTCGGTGTTCAGGTGAACAGCTAAGCGTACAGTACAGGTGTTGCTCAGTCTGGGGAGTAAGGGGTCCGGGGTAGGACTTGGAGGTCTTGGTCGTGCTCCTCCCACCAGTGTGGGACATCTCTGTCTGTGTGGCATGTGGCATTGTCGTGCTGGAAGATCCCATCCGCCCCAGGGAACTGGAGTCTGGATCATGCAGCTGAAGATGGAGAACTACTCCTCTTCTCCTTCGCACCGTCTCTCTCTCTCTCTCTCTCTCTCTCTCTCTCTCTCTCTCCCTCTCTCTCTCTCTCTCTCTCTCTCTCTCTTCTGTAAACAGCCATACAGTGACCCTTCAGAGGGGATTCTCTGAGCCCACTCATCCTCGTGGAAGGCACTCTCAACCAATTTCGGAATGACCCCATGCCTTCCCTGGGGCGGATGGGATCTTCCAGCAAGACAGTGCCACATGCCACACAGACAGAGATGTCCCACACTGGTGGGAAGAGCACGACCAAGACCTCCAAGTCCTACCCCGGACCCCTAATTCCCCAGACTCGATCACCACCCTAGATCACACCCTCCAGGCAGCTGTGGGACCACCTAGATCACACCCTCCAGCAGCTGTGGGACCACCTAGATCACACCCTCCAGCAGCTGTGGGACCACCTAGATCACACCCTCCAGCAGCTGTGGGACCACCTCGATCACACCCTCCAGCAGCTGTGGGACCACCTCGATCACACCCTCCAGCAGCTGTGGGACCACCTAGATCACACCCTCCAGCAGCTGTGGGGTGCACCGCAGTCAGTATGACTACAGATACCTACAACACCCTACTAGGACCTCACTGAGTCCCTCCCAGCACGTCTAGCTGCGGTTACTCTAGATATGAGCTGGTGGTCATAATAATGTGACTCGACTGTGGTAGTAGTAGCTCACCCAAATAAGCCCCCTTTAAAAAACGACATGTGAACAATGAGAAGAGGATTACCTCAGTACCTGGAGAGGAGACGGAGCTGGAGTCTGGATCACGCAGCTGAAGATGGAGAACTACTCCTCTCCTCTTCTCCCTCTCTCGTCTTATCTCTCTCCGTCCCTGACCGTGCCTCTCTCTCTCTCTCCCTCTCTCTCTCCCTCTTTCTCCCTCTCTCTCTCTCTCTCTCTCTCTCTCTCCCTCTCTCTCTCCCTCTCTCTCTCTCTCTCCCTCTCTCTCTCTCTCTCTCTCTCTCTCTCTCTCTCTCTCTCTCTCTCTCTCTCTCTCTCTCTCTCTCTCTCTCTCTCTCCCTCTCCCTCTCTCTCTCCCTGCTTTACATAGCCGTACAGTAGCCCTTCAGACGGAGCTACACCCTATCTGATCTTCAGGTGCGCCTGGCCACGAATATGAAAATACCTCCTCCAGAGTGAGGTGAGTACAAAGGTTCCTCAGGTTCATCTCCAAACAGCAGAACCCAACTAGCCAGACTCCGCCGTCCCACCTGCCAACATCACACCTGGGGAGGTGGAGGGAGATGTTCTGGTGACCGGAACAAGGCCCACCCTCAAGGCCCCCTGTAGCTACGCTGGTCCAACGGAACAAGGCCACGAGTCACACTGAAGTCTTCTGAATCTCTCTCTCTCTCTCTCTCTCTCTCTCTCTCTCTCTCTCTCTCTCTCTCTCTCTCTCGCTCTCTCTGTCTTCCTCAGACACAGTGAGACTAGGAGAACCCACACCTCTGTGTGAGGCACGCATGCCTCAGTCCTGTCCACGTCCCTAGAGCTGGTGTCCGTCGCTAGTAAGGCTCAAACACACTAGCCCAGCAGTTTCATGTAGAGCTCAAACTACACAGGTTTACACCCTGCATGCTAATAAAGACACATCACAGGTCCATTAACACACGGGTATACACAGTTCTGAACGTTTACCGTGTGCGGCTCGTGCACCATGTGTAAGCTATGGTGGTTTTGGGGGTAGCATGTTTCTTCTCTGCTGCCAAGCTAGCTCTAACCCCCAGTTCCACCGTTCCACACTCAGTTAACTGATGTCACATGACCCATTACACCTCACAGTAAACTCACACAAGGCCATGTACCACTCGCTTCTGCCAGGGTGGATTGCCAGGAGGAGGTGTGGGAGTGCAGGTGTGTTGGGAAGGAAGATAAAGGTGACCAGTAGAAGGAGGACAGCGAGTACAGGGAACTGATTCAGGACTGTGTGGACTGGTGTCTGCAGAACCACCTCCAGATAAAAGCAGGGGGCGCTCCCGCACTGCAGGCCCATCACCCTGCTGTTCAGCGGTCACTACTTCACCTGGAGGTAATCCACCTGTCAGGCCGGTAACACCGGGGGGCAGTCAGATCAGGATCTGATCCTTTACACCAAGACCAAAGAACTGGTGGTGGACACCCCCCTCCGTTAGTGAACATCCGGGGAATGGACATCGAGAGAGTGGACTCCTACAGGTACCTGGGTACTGATGGACTGGTCAGTCAACACCACTGCACTTCACAAGGGCCAGAGCAGACTCTACCTACTGAGGAGACTGAGGTCATGTGGAGTGCAGGGAGCGCTCCTCAGGACCTCCTTCCATACAGTGGTGGCATCTGCCCTCTTTTACGGAGTGGTCTGCCGGGGCAGCAGCATCTCGACGGCAGACAGGAAGAGACTGGACCAGCTGTTAAAGAGGGCCGGCTCTGTCCTGGGAAGCCCCTTAGACCCAGTGCAGGTGGTGGGAGACAGGAGGATGTTAGCCAAGCTGGCATCCACGCTGGAGAACCACTCCCACCCCACGCACGAGACTCTGGCAGCACTGGGCAGCTCCTTCAGCACCAGGCTGCTTCACCCCGAGTGTGTGGAGGAGCGGTATCGAAGGTCCTTCCTTCCTGCTGCTGTTAGACTCTACAACCAGCACTGCTCCCAGAGGAACCCGCACACACACACTTTACTATACACACTCATACACACACACTTAACTACACACACACACTTAACTACACACACTCACAGGACCACACACACACTCACACACTCACACACACACACACACACACACACTTAACTACACACACTCACACACACGCACACACACACTTAACTACACACACTCACGGGACCACACACACACACACACACACACACACACACACACACACACACACACACATACACACACACTCCAACACACACACATACACACTTAAACTACACACACTCATACACACACACTTATAGGACCACACACACACACACACACACACACACACTTAACTACACACTCACACACACACATACACACACACACTTAACTACACACACTCACACACACACTTAACTACACACTCACACACACATATACACACACACACACTTAACTACACACACTCACAGGACCACACACACACACACACTTAACTACACACACTCACAGGACCACACACACACACACACACACACTTAACTACACACTCACACACACACACACACACACACTTAACTACACACTCTCACAGGACCCCGCACACACACACTTAACTACACACACTCACAGGACCACACACACACACACACACACACACATATACACACACACACATACACACACACACACACTTAACTACACAAACTCACAGGACCACACACACACACACACACACACACACACTTAACTACACACACTCACAGGACCACACACACACTCACACACACACTTAACTACACACACTTTCAGGACCACACACACACACACACTTAACTACACACTCACACACACACACACACACACACTTAACTACACACACTCACAGGACCACACACACACACACACACCCACATATACACACACACACACACACACACACACACATATACACACAGACACACATACACACACACACACTTACAGTTTTTTACGACTGCTAACAAGCGTTTACCAATACTTAAGATACTTTTTCAAAACTCTAAACACAGCAGCACATCTACCTCATACAAATAGCCAAATAGTTAAAATCCTTTTCAAAAGCACATATTCTTAACTAAATACCAACTCTGCATTTCACAATGCAAACAAAGTTTTTTCTATATACACTAACTCTGTTAAAACACAGCAAACCTGGTTCAGTATCCAATCATTCTTTCAAAACACTAGCACAGATTCTCTATTCAAGAGGAACATAGTCAATCACTGCACAACTACTGTCAAAAAACAACAGTTGATGGCATTACAGAAACTATATTACATGTAATATTTTACTCTCTCCCAGCAAACAACAGACAATATAACATCTGTTGTTTTCTTATAAGTCAGTTCATTTTTACTGTAATCCACTACATTTGGACTTTTTACTTAAATGTGTGCATTTTTGGCAACCTACTGTCTACACAAACAGTGATATTAATGTAATGTACTGTAATGGAATGTAGATTGACAAAAAAGGAGTCTGTGACAGTCTTGCCGGTAAAGGTTATATTTTTATTAGGGACATGAAATTTGTAAGCCTAACTCAAAAAAGAGATTACCGTTAATTATAAACATAATTAGTCATGGTCCCATATGTGTAAAAATACATATACACAAAAAAAGCCGCACAAGGGAGAAAAAACAGAACACAAAACTGAATGGTCTTCAGCATTTGGCCACATGTTTTCGTCCACATCACATCTGATATTGTCCCTTGCCATGCACCTGGGATAGAAACACTCGGCATGCCTTATCCACCCCTGGCAGTCTTCTGCTGAAATGTCTCTGCAGCATGCCGGCAATCCATTGCATCTTAGTAGGGACATTTGGTCATGTGGGGACGATGATCGTACACCTTCCACCTCCAGGCTGAAAAAAATTCCTCAATGGGGTTGAGGAAAAGCGAGTATGGCGGGAGGAAAAGGGACATCATTCTTGGATGGTCTGCAAACCAGTTTGTGATGACATGAGAATGGTGGAATGCTACATTGTCCCATGTAATCACAAATGTCCTCATGTTTCCTCCCACCTGTTCCCTTTCTGCTTGTGGCACCAGTTGTTGGACTGGTAGACTTCATCCAAAAACGAAAGAAGGTGGTCACTGTTATAAGGACCAATCTGGCATTTGTGGAGGACCAAACCAGCACTTGAGATTGCAGCACACATGGTGATATTTGCTCCTCTCTGACCCGGTACATTAATGGTGGCTCTTTTTCCAAGGATATTTCTACCCCGCCGACGGGTTTTTGCCAGGTGATAGCTTTTCACCTGCTTTTTTGCAGAACTTGCTTGCATTTTTATAACGATATTTAAGGTTTTGAACCTTAGGTTTTCATTTTCGACATGCTGTGTGGCGAGCATTTTGTAAATAAGACAAGAAAGATCCAGACGTTTTTGTTATTGGGTAACCTTGTGTGTACAGAAAATGTAAGCATTGTAGAAATGTGTTAAATGATTGCATTTTATGCAAAAACAACATGAATTGTATTAATGGTATAGCCCACTAAGGACTGATGTTGCGTTTACTGTGTTTAAAGTTTTGGAAATGTGACTACAGATTGGACAAAAGGTTGTTAGCAATCGTAAAAAACTGTAACTACACAAACTCACAGGACCACACAATCAATCAATCAATCAATCAACATTTATTTTTATAGCGCTTTTTACAACAGATGTGTCACAAAGAATCTTTACAAAGAATCTGGTGTTCGAGCCCCCAATGAGCAAGCCGAGGGCGACAGTGGCAAGGAAAAACTCCCTTAGTGAGGAAGGAAGAAACCTCGAGAGGAACCAAGACTCAAAGGGGGAACCCATCCTCCTCGGGTCAACACCAGATACCATACAGCACTAGAAAGCAGAGTGTAATGTCTGATTAGTCTGTAATGATGTTGGTGGTTCATAAGATGGGTCAGCAGGCGCAGGCCAAGCTTCCACAGTGCAGGACAGCCAGGAGCTCCGTGGTAGTAAAGGGCCTCCCAGTGGCTCCCAGTCGGGGCAGATTAGTAGCAGCAAGCATCAGGCCACACAGGACGGGCCAGCAGTTCAGCTCAGACAAAGAGAACAGACAGACTGTTAGCTCTGACAGACCTGAACACACTGTACGGTGTTAACAGAGAGAACAGACAGACTGTTAGCTCTGACAGAAGACCTGAACACACTGTACGGTGTTAACAGAGAGAACAGACAGACTGTTAGCTCTGACAGACCTGAACACACTATACGGTGTTAACAGAGTGCAGCAGTGACTCCGGCAGGCCTGGCTCTTACAGCATAACTAAAAAGGGAGAGCCAGAAGGTCACACAGACATGAGGCTCCCTGAGAAGTCAGCGCCCCTCTGCTCCACCGTCAACACACCTGAGTGAACACGAGGAGCAGCGGGACCACCGCACCAACTCTCCCAGTTTACCCAACACTCTCTGTTAGTGGACCCCTAGACCTGCACCTTTTATCTATCAGAAAGAAAAGACTAATTACCAAAAGCTCCACTAAACAGGTAGGGTTTAAGCCTGGACTTAAAGACTGAGGCTGTGTCTGAGTCCCGAACACTGACAGGTAAATTATTCCAAAGCTGGGGGGCCTTGTATGAAAAGGCTCTGCTCCCTGATGTAACTTTGTTAATTCTAGGCACTAACAGAGAGCCCGCACTTTGAGACCTAAGGTCACGTGAAGGCTTATAGTACGAGATAAGTTCAGTAAGGTAGGTAGGAGCGAGGCCGTTTAGAGCCTTATACGTCAGAAGAAGAATTTTATACTCAATGCGGAATTTAACTGGTAACCAGTGTAAGTTGGATAAGACTGGGCTGATGTGATCAGACTGGGCTGAAGTGATCAGACTGGGCTGAAGTGATCAGACTGGGCTGATGTGATCAGACTGGGCTGAAGTGATCAGACTGGGCTGAAGTGATCAGACTGGGCTGATGTGATTAGACTGGGCTGAAGTGATCAGACTGGGCTGAAGTGATCAGACTGGGCTGATGTGATCAGACTGGGCTGAAGTGATCAGACTGGGCTGATGTGATCAGACTGGGCTGATATGATCAGACTGGGCTGATGTGATCAGACTGGGCTGATATGATCAGACTGGGCTGATGTGATTAGACTGGGCTGATGTGATCAGACTGGGCTGAAGTGATCAGACTTCCTAGTTCTTGTAAGGACTCTAGCTGCAGCGTTTTGGACTAGCTGAAGTTTAAGGCTTTTGCAGGAACAGCCAGAAAGCAGGGCATTACAGTAATCCAGCCTTGAGGTAATAAAGGCGTGAACTAGTTTTTCTGCATCCTGTAGTGACAGTGCATTTCTTAATTTCGCAATATTGCGAAGATGTAGGAAAGCTACTCTAGTGATATTATTAATATGCTCATCGAAGGCCAAATCAGGATCGATTGTGACACAGAGACTGTTTACAGAGGTACCTGGTGTAACTAAGAAGCTATTTAGATTGAGTGGTGATGCAGACAGCTGGTTTCTAACACTTTTGGGACCGAGAAGAAGAACTTCTGTTTTGTCTGAGTTCAGTAGGAGGACGTTACTGGACCTCCAGTCTCTTATGTCTCTAACACAGTCCTCTATCTTATTAAGGTGGAGTGGATCATCTGGTCTAGCTGAGATATACAGTTGCGTGTCATCAGCATAGCAGTGAAAAAACACACACGAACACACACACACACACACACACACACTTAACTACACACACTCACAGGACCACACACACACTCACACACACACTTAACTACACACACTTTCAGGACCACACACACACACACTTAACTACACACACTCACACACACACACATACACTTAACTACACACACTCACACACACACACACACACACTTAACTACATACACACACTTAAACTACACACACTCACAGGACCACACACACACACACTTTACTATACACACTCGCAGGGCCTGTAGTGTAGTTTCTGCTTCAGTGTGCAGCAGCGCCCTCCTCAGGTCGGAGAACACTAATGCTCAGAGGCCGAGCTGTTAGGGTGTTCACAGCAGCCAGCAGGGGGCGCTCCGGGACTGCAGGTCCATCACCCTGCTGTTCAGCAGTCACTACTTCACCTGGAGGTAATCCACCTGTCAGGCCGGTAACACCGGGGGACAGTCTGATCAGGATCTGATCCTTTACCGGGAGGTGTCTGATGTGTGTAGAGATGAGAGAGGTGAGGTATGTGAGGTTGTGTGAGGTGTGTGAGGTATATGTTCTGGAGGAAGTGGAGAGGCTTAATGAGTGTTAATCCTCTGAGCAATACTCCATCTGCCTCTCTCTCCTTCTCTCTCTCTCTCTCTCACTCTCTCTCTCACCTCTCGTCACACTTCTCTCTCTTCTCTCTCTACTCTCTCCTCCCTCTTCCTCTCCTCTCCTTTCCTCTCTCTCTTCGCCTCCTCTCTCGTCTCTGTCTCTCTTCTCTCCCTATCTTCCCCTCTCATCTCTCTCTCTCTCCCCTCTCCTCCCTCTTAGTTCTCTCTCTCTCTCTTACATCTCTCTCTCTCTCTCTCTCCCTCCATTCTGTCTCCCCCACTACTCTAATCCTCTCCTCTTTCTCTCTCCTCTATCTCTCTCTCTCTCTCTCTCTCTTACTATCTCTCTCCCTCCCTCCCTCTCTCTTTCTCTCTCTCTTTCTCTCTCTCTCACCCCGTCTCTCTCTCTCTCTGGATCTCTCCCTCTCTTTCTTTCTCCTCTCTCTCTCTTCTATCTCTCTCTCTCTTTCTCTCCCTCTCCTCCCCCTCTCCCTCTCTTTCTCTCTCTCTCTCTATCATCTCTCTCCAACTCTCCATCGTCTCCTTTTCTCTCTCTCTCTCTTCTCTCTACTCTCTTATCTCTTTGACTCTCTCCTCTCTCTCTCTCTCTCTCTTTCTCTCTCTCACTCTCTCTCGCTCCCTCTCTCACTCTCTCTCTCTTTCCCTCTCTCTCTCCCTCTCTCCCTCTCTCTCTCCCTCACTCTCTCTCTCCCTCTCCCTCTCCCTCTCCCTCTCCCTCTCTCTCTCTCTCTCTCTCTCTCTCACTCTCTCTCGCTCCCTCTCTCACTCTCTCTCTCTCTCTCTTTCCCTCTCTCTCTCTCCCTCACTCTCTCTCTCCCTCTCCCTCTTTCGTTTTTTCTCCGTGCCTCTCTCTTTCTGAGAGAGAGAGAGAGGAAGAGAGAGAGAGAGAGAGAGAGAGAGAGAGAGAGAGAGAGAGAGTGAGAGAGGGAGCGAGAGAGAGTGAGAGAGAGAGAGAAAGAGAGAGAGAGAAAGAGAGAGGGAGAGGGGGAGAGAGAGAGAGAGAGAGAGAGAGAGAGAGAGAGAGAGAGAGAGAGAAAGAGAGAGAGAGAAAGAGAGAGGGAGAGGGGGAGAGAGAGAGAGAGAGAGAGAGAGGGAGAGGGAGAGTCCTTATTATATATATATTATAAATTATAGATGGTCTGGGTAGTGTAAATATGAATGGTGTAGCCCTTTACTTTAGGGTGCGCTTCATAAGGCTTCATAACACCTACATTAGCATTAACGACAGGTGACATAACCCTACACACCAGAGCACATCCGGCAGTTCTGATCTAAATCATAAACGGACCAGACTCACACAGGAGGAACCAGACTCACACAGAGGGAACCAGACTCACACTGGGGGAAACAGACTCACACAGGAGGAACCAGACTCACACAGGGGGAACCAGACTCACACAGGGGGAACCAGACTCACACAGGGGGAACCAGACTCACACAGGAGGAACCAGACTCACACAGGAGGAACCAGACTCACACGGGCGGGACCAGACTCACACGGAGGGACCTGGTTAGTCCTTCACCAGTGATAGGGCTGGTGGTAGGTAGCAGGGAACCCCGGGCAGTCTTCCGCCAGTGTCTGGGGGTGGGTAGCAGGAAGGCCTCAGTATCAGGCCGGGCCGGAGGGGAGTTAGGCTCGGTGAGAGTGAAGAGAGACAGCTCGGCCCGTTTGGGACTGATTAGGGAACACAGGGCGTATGAACAGTGACTACCGCAGCCGGGCTGAAAGGACAGAACCCGGAGACGACACAGACTCGGGAGGGAGTGGCCGCTCGGCAGCAGACGGTCTCCGAGGGTTCAGATGCTTCCTCAGGGAGTGTTCGGAGCGTTGGTGTGTTGGTGTGCGGATGTTCAGACTGCTGGTCTGGGCTTTGGCTCCTAATTAACTTAACTGTAATGGAGGTCATGCGCTCCCCTCGCGCACAAGCAGGGCGTTGTCCCGTTACCACAGCGACGGCCGGCTCAGTCAGCCGGGGCAGGAGGAGCAATAAACACTGAACAGTAAACACATCTGGGGTCATCACACTGCACACGGAGGATCAGGTCACATGACCAGCAGAACAGGACGCTCCGGAGCGGCCGCACATGATCCCAAGGTCACCATGTCCAGGGCCAAGGGTGGGCTACAGAGCCCCCCGCCATCCGAGTAGTCTTCTCTGGAGTGATGAAGCTCCATCCATCCAGAACTGAACTGATCTTCCAACATCACTATCTAACCTCACTATCGCTCAATCAGATCCTCACAGCAATGTTCCAACATCAGTACCTGACCTCACTAATACTCAATCAAATCCTCACAGCAATGTTCCAACATCAGTACCCAACCTCACTAATACTCAATCAAATCCTCACAGCAATGTTCACCATCAGTACCTGACCTCACTAATGCTCAATCAAATCCTCACAGCAATGTTCAACATCAGTACCTGACCTCACTAATGCTCAATCAAATCCTCACAGCAATGTTCCAACATCAGTACTTAACCTCATTAATGCTCAATCAAATCCTCACAGCAATGTTCAACATCAGTACCTGACCTAACTAATGCTCAATCAAATTCTCACAGCAATGTTCCAACATCGGTACTTAACCTCACTAATGCTCAATCAAATCCTCACAGCAATGTTCGTCGGTACCTGACCTCACTAATGCTCAGCCGGATTCAGGTGCTAACTGTGATCCGCTAATCTCTTGAGGCTGAAGCTTCCTAACTGAATTTCAGTTCCACCTTAAACAGTCCTGCGGTGACAGGAGCAGCTGTGCGGGCGTCTCTGTGTGAGCGCTACATCACTGAAGGTGTAACGGGAAGCTTCATCTGATCCACTGTGCTGGACTCGGTTACAGACAGTTAACCGGGCCGCTGCCCTAGAGACGAGAGGCCTGGTTTAACCCGTACGGCACCAGCACTGTGCTCATAAACGTGCTGACGGCTACCGGGGGTCTCCTAACGCCCCCGAGTACCCTCTCCGGTGCTGACTGAGAGAGAGCTCATCCACGAGGAGGTGACCACAACTTACCGGGTACAGGGTCTGACCATGACGGAGGGAACAGGGTGACTGTGCTGGGGGAAGTTCATCCACTACAGCAGCGAGACCGGGCCTTACGGACATGTCCAGAGTGTACCAGGAGCTACCAGGAGCCCAAACCAGTAAACTGGCCTTCCAGAGACCACTAGGAGCGCCACACCAGTGGACCTGGCAGGGCCGACAGGCTGGGTGACTCCGACAGGGCAGGCGGTGAGCTGTAAGGAGAAGTAGCCCAGACAGGGATCTTCCAGGACCACATGATCATCAGCTGAGGTCGGATAGGAACAGGGAAGGAGCGGTTTGGGGGAATGAGAGTTGTGTCCTGGAACGCCACACGGACACGGGAGAACATGGGGACTCCACCGCACCACCTGCCTGGGACGGAAACTGGTACTGTGGTACCAAACTGCCTCATTTGGATCAGCAATTAATATATGATTGGGAATATTAACACTTAGTGTGTGTAGTAGAGTCCGTTTGTGTAGCTCTGGGTTTGATAGTACCATGTTGGATTCCTCTGTGAGCGATGGTTAAGGCCTGTGGGAGTGGGAGATTAGCGGGCTCTGATCCAGTACTGAACCCTGCCTCCAGTTTAGCGTCGCTGTTTCATCCTGAATGATTTATTTTGATGTGTGAAGTTACTTCGTTTGCTTAATTAGCTTTAGCATTGGAGCTACGAGGCTAATGTAGCTAACAAGCCATGGAAGCTTATACTCCGTCAGTTAGCATGGTGCTAACTGCATGCTTAGCCGCTTAGCCTAAATCATAACAGACACGTCTCGAAACCATGTGGAGGTGTTCAGCTCTGATAACAAGCTGGGTGGTCCTTTCTCCTCTAGAGCCCGCAGGACACACACCTGTGGTTCGCCAAGGATTCCAGATTCCGATACACCACAGAGCAGTTTTCCATTTTCACTCTGGCCCAGAGGACACGGCGGCATTTCTGGATCACAGCACTAACTGGGAATCGTGGATTGGATGACTGTGTTCACAGACGGTGATTTCCGGAAGTGTTCTTGACCCCATGTGGGACGCTTTTCTGGGATTGCTCCACAATTTAAGATGCAGTTTTCCACAGACTGGTGAACATCTGGCCATCTTGGCTTCTGAGAGACTCTGCCTCTCTGAAATGATCTTCTGAGACCCAGTCATGTGACTTCACCTGTTGTTTTATATTAGTACCCCTTACTATTCTAGTCTTTTGTTTCCCGTATCCCAACTTTTTTGGGAATGCTTTGCCGGAATCAAGTTATAGATGAGTTATTGATGTTCATGAAATGGTAAAATGTCTCACTGTCCACTTCTGATATGTGTTCTATATTCTGAGTGGGAATGACATTAGGATTCGCAAAACACTGTAAAATAAAAATCTGTTTTTATTTACGTTTATTAACATTTTATTTAGCCCCCCAAAATTTTGGGAATTGGGGTTGTAGAACCTACAAACAGGTTCCTCCAGAAAGGGTTCTGATATTGTTATAAAGTCAAGCCAATAACAATGTACACTGACTAGCTCAAAAAATATATATGTGTAAATATTTAAAAATAAAAAATAAAACAAAAAAGATTTATAAATAATATAATATAATATAATATAATATAATATAATATAATATAATATAATATAATATAATATGTATATGTATATGTATATGTATAATATAATAATAATAATAATACTATATTAATTATATATATATATATATATATATATATATATATATATATATATATATATATATATATATTATATATTACATATTATATTATTATATATAATAATATGTGTATATATATATATATATATATATTTATAATATATATATATATATATTACATTTTTATATTTGTTTTTTTTTGTTATATATATAGATATATAGATATAGATATATATATATTAAAGTTTACCTTTAATCTTTCTATTTGTGTTTTAGTTCTTAAAGATCAGCTGCTTCTACTTCCGCCCAAAACATCCGGTTTCCTTTGCGCCCGGCTCAGTGTTGTACATATTATAATATATTCCACACAAACAAACAAACAAACAAATAAGTAGACAGGTCAGCGGAGTCTGTTTTAGAACACATCTGCTCTAAATGTGAAGCCGTTGCTGAGCTCTGCGCATGCGCGGCAGCTGTCACAGCGCAGGGCGCATGCGCAGAGCGCCTGCAAAATGAAGGCGGCTTGGAGGCAGCAGGAATAAATCCGGGCAGGTAGGAGCGGTTCTGGTTCTGCTTGGGGTGGGAACCCGGTGTACCGCTCCAGCGCGGGGCTCGTAGACACCGTGGACGTGATGTTAGGGGCCGGTGTGTGTTCAGACGCCGTGTCGCTCGGTTAAACTGCGGAGTGTGCTCGGTACAGGCTAACAGAGAGGCAGAGGGACGGGCAGCGCTGCGGCGGCGGCTCGGTTCGGTCTATAACACCAAGCGTGCCGTTTGAGCGAGTGACAGCTGTCAGTCATACCTCCTTCAGGGGCTTAGCCTCCTCATGCATGTCGCCAGTGACGAGTCCTGAAGGTTGGCTTCCCGTTTGCCATCTTCGTGTTCGGAATTCCCCGTTCCACCTTAAATGGCGCAGCAGTTACAGCCTGGCGCCTGCCACTGCTGCTCCATTTAAGGTGGAACGGGCATGTTAGGGTTTCGTGTGCATGCAGCACGTGCTCACATGGCTTTGCTTAAAGGCTCCATATGCGGCAGCTCCTCCTGCTATGGTGCATTATTACTCACTCACTCACTCACTCATTCATGCATTCACCTGCAGCAGTGTCCACCTGGGCATGAAGACCAGAGGCTCCAGGAACACCTGTGCTGTGCTCATCTCTGGGCTTATAGCTAAGTCTGTTTAAAATAAGCCTCTGTGCTGCCCGGGCTTACGGCTAATGCACCTGACCTGCAGAGTGTCTGATTGGCCTGCTGTACATGAAGGTGCCCCATGTGTCCCTAGGTCTGTAGAGGGATAGGGAGACCCCCGCCCATCCCCCACCTAGCAAGCCCCCGCCCTAACTCTTCTGTTAAGGTGTAAATGGTGGAACATTGCTGGTGGTGTGAGGATTTGATTGCATTCAGTATAAACAAAACCAGTGTAGATGGTATCGGATGGTAGCGGCTCCACCACTGTCGCTCTTCGCCGTCTGTAATGTGATTAGGACCCTGCCGTCCCGACGGCCCACCGTAGCCGACTCCCGGTACGGTAAGAGGCTCAGGACTTACCTGAGCTTCCTTTCTTCTTTCCTTCGATCTACCGTGACGTGAGAGCGGCACACACAGCGCTGTCACTGTGCACTGTCTCTGTATCAGCCTTTTCTTGGGGGTCATTAAAGGGCCCATATGCTACATTTCTGATCTTTTCTAAGAGCTCCGTTTGTAGTGATCATGCAAGTTTATGTGCTATTTATAATTTTCTTTTCCCAAACACTCTTAATTTTAATGCCGCTAAATTTACCTACGGTGCCTTTAAAGCTGATCCATATTGTTGTTTTAGCGTGTATGTTATTTAAAGTAATTTTGGAGCTTTTATGTTCATTTGTCATGAACTCCTGTTTAAATAACACAGAAAATATGACTACATTAACCATTTCATTCATATGCAAATGAGCTCTCTTCTTATTGGCTGCCCCGGTTGTTCAAAAGCAGCAGAAATACTCCTTATAGCTTCAGCCTGAGTGGGCGGAGCTAAGACGCTATAGGACGGATACGCTGACATGCACATGTGAACCCTGATGGTAATAGAATGGTGGTCCACTGTTGGCACACTGATGGCAAGGCTGGTGGCCCAGTGGTGTTCCGCCCAGCGTGTTCTGGTCGGCTTGCTGGTGGCTAATTAGAATATCTCTCGCTTCCACTCGGCGGCTAATTTATTACCTGGTCTTACTTTCATTATCCTGTAAATTAATTTTAATTAATTAGTTTTCAGTGTCAACAACCAACATTTGAATATGTATGAGGTCATGACATTGTCCTTTCTCTGTTGTTTGACTAATTTTATAAAATAAAAGTCTCTGGTCTGGTAAAATCTGTGTGCGGCGACTAAAGCTAGTTTGACCCCACACAGGACGGTGATCCGGGTGGACCAGCTGTGGGAAACACTCAGCAGGGTGCCTGAACTTATCTAGCCAGAGGGCTGATACATGCTCCCCATCTGGGAATGTGATATCTCAATAAAACCGCCAGGCTGTGTTAGCGCCTCAGTTCCCACGTTGTCTGTACGGGTGGGCCTTTAAACGCGACGTTTTGCCTCGAAACGGTAGAATTCCTCCTACTTTCCTCATTTACCTCCAATTCTTTAAATCACTGGTCGCGTGACCAAGACTTTTTCAGTGTATGAAGGCTGCTCGCTTAGCTTTAGCACTGGAGCTACAAGGCGAATGTAGCTAACGGCTAACGGAAGCTAATACCACATCAGTTAGCACCGTGCTAACCGCATACTTAGCCCAAATCGTAACAAACTCTGCTCTAAACCACCTACAGGTGTTCAGTGTCTCTAATAGACTTGGTTATGTGGTTTCTGTCACGGTGTAACACTCTATGAACCTGGACTGACTGCAGGATGGGTGCTAATGTTTTTAGCTACATGCTAATGCAGCAGTCCATGATTCTACATAAGAGTACATCATACAGTCTTAGTACCCACACAGTCAAGCGTATTAGGGAGACCGCACTTCTACACACAGTCTAAGGCGAGGGTGATGTGTAGACATGCAGTTAGCGATATGCTAATTGCTAATAGGTATCCATCCCAGCCTTGTGTATTGATTCAACAGTACTGCCAGTGTTGGCTGTAAACATAGCTAGCAGGTGAGGAGGCTTATCAGCTGATCCAACAACTTCAGGCTTGTGCTTTAATACAGCGACTGGTAGGGTCCAGGTGTTCTGCCACAGGTGTATAGAATCCATCACCTGGCCATGTGTTCTACGTCAGTGAGAGAATGGGTCGCTCCCCGGAGCTGACTGAACTCCAGCGTGGTGCTGTAATAGGACACCAGCGTTACAGCGAGTGAGATTCCTTCACGTCTAGAAAATTCCAGGATCAGCTGTGAGTGGGAGTGTTTCGGAACCACAGCAGCTCAGACCAGGTGGAGTAACCGAGGGGGTTCTCCGAGCGCTGAGGAGCTTAGTCTGCACATCAGCACGAACATGGAGCATCATGGGTTTCCGTGATCCCGTCCTTACGTCAGTACAGGCACAATTCCGAGCGTCGGGATGAACTTCCAGTAGGAGCTGCTGTGAGGTCACCTGTATGGTTTTTCATTAGGCAGCTTGAACACCTGATGGAGGTGATTGTATCCGTGACAGACTCCACCTTGAAATGTAGCGACCCAGATATACCCAGGGTTATACGGGCGTATAAGGGTCACCCAGGGCGACCTATTTTAAGGTGAGGGGACCCAGGTTTATAAGTCAAGCCTTACACACAGACCAGGCCTGGTAGAGGAGCGCTGATATGGACAGAAGGATGAACGAGTAAACGGGGACGTGGTGTGTGTGCATTCCAATGAGGCTAATAGTCTGGAGGTACAGGAGGAGGTCAGGAGGTGTGGAGGTGCATTGGGGGGTTCGTTCTGTTCATGTAGGCGTGTGTTCACTCTGCTAACTCGTGTGCGGCGCACAGAGCCCCCTCCATAGAGGAGAGCTAACCCGGTTTAGAGAGGAAGGAGAGGACGGAGAGGATGGGGGGAGTCAGGAAAGCGATGCCAGGATGAGGGATGAGAGGAGCCGAGGGAGAGCGAGACGGTTTCCTGTCTTAATCTTATAAACCATAATTGTTTAACGCTGTTGGACCATGTGTGCAGAGGAACACGCACGCAGAGGCATCCCGAGGCTACGAGGGGCGCCGTTACGCAACTCGCGCACGTGGTGCGTTTATGGTATTTAACGCAGAGCTTTGATCTTCTGGTCCAACCCGGAGGACCGCCTGATCACCGCGTCCGGCTCCTGGTACTGAGTCTGTAACTGATCGGAGTCTGTCTGAAACCGAGCTGGAAGTTCCCGTGGTCCCCTGGAGTGCTGAGTAAAACCCAGAATAACCCAGCATAGTCTGGCATAATACAGCTAACTACCCTGTCAGGACCCCCACGGGACCACCACTGAGGTGCTGGTGTGAGTGGATCAGACACAGCAGTGCTGCTGGACGTCTCAGTGCCACTGCTGGACAGAGAATCGTCCACCAACCAGAACTATCCAGCCCACAGTGTCCTGTGGGCAGTGTCCTGTGGGGGCAGCATCCTGTGGGCAGCGTCCTGTGGGCAGCGTCCTGTAGGGCAGCGTCCTGTGGGCAGCGTCCTGTAGGGCAGCGTCCTGTAGGGCAGCGTCCTGTGGGGCAGCGTCCTGTGGGCAGTGGTCCGTGGGCGCGTCCTGTGGGCCAGCATGTCCTGTGCCCACTGATAAGGATGACCAACACTGCACTGTGCAGCAGCAGATGAGCTATCGTCTCTGACTGTCCATCTACAAGGTGGACCAGCAAGGTAGGAGAGTCTAATAGAGTGGACAGTGAGTGGACACAGTGTCTCAACACTCCAGCAGCACTGCTGTGTCTGATCCACTCACACCAGCACCACCCACACTAACACACCACCACCACGTCAGTGTCACTGCAGTGCTGAGAATGATCCACCACCCACATCATACCTGCTCTGTGGGGGTCCTGTGGGGGTCCTGACCATTGAAGAACAGGGTAATACAGTACACAGAGAAACAGATGGACTACAGTCTGGACCTGTACACCTACAGAGTGTCCTGTATGGTCAGCTGATGGATGGACAGTGGGTGGTCTGGAGGGACCAATAGGAATGGTATTAATTCTGGTGATGTGTTTTCTTTCCCTTTCTCTGCAGTGGAGGACGGTATGGATGGTTAGCCTCTCTCTCTCTCTCTCTCAGAGTGGTTGAACAGTTGGGTGAGTGCGTGCTCCTGAAGGTCGGAGGTCATGGCGGCGGAGGAGAAGGAGGATTTTGGTGCGTTTGTGGACTGGGCTCAGATGGGCGATATTTCCCGCGATGCCGCTCCCGGTAAGGCCGAGTATAAAGACCCCAAAGAGCTGAAGCAGCACGCGCGCTCGGGCCAGTGGGCCAAGAACCACACCCAGAGGGCGCTAGTGTACCGGCAGCTGATTAAAGCCCTGCCCTGCCGCGCGGTCACCGCTGACGCCGCAGTGTACCGTGACATTGTGGGAAACTCCAGCAGCAAGCGGAATCCGGCGAACTTCCCTCTTCCCGAGTTTGTGGATGGAGCCGCAGTGCCGCTCTACTGCCTAAAGCCGGAGGCCGCCGGTTCGGTTCACGCCATCATTTCCTGTGTGGCAGGCGAGTTTCCGGACGTTTCCCACTGCCCGGCACTGCCCGCGGTGGTGGCGCTGATGCTGCACTGGAGCCCGGACGAGTCGCAGTGTTTCGAGGCTGTAGGCCGCCTGCTGGCCTGCAATGAGCCGGGCCGCCGCATGCTGGACCAGACCTTCCTGGCCTACCAGTCGTCCTGCATGACCTTCGGCGACCTCGCCCACAAGTACTGCCCTGCCGCTCACAAGCTGATTGTTGCCGCCGCGACGGACGTGCTGGAGGTGTACGCGGACTGGCAGCGGTGGGTTCTGGGGGATCTGCCCTTCGCCCACACGGCCAGGGTGATGGATGTGTTCCTGGTGGAGGGGTACAAGGTGCTGTACCGCGTCGCTCTGGCCATTCTGAAGTTCTACAGGAAGCACAAGGCCGCGGGCGCGGCGACCACGCAGCAGGACTCAGCGGGGGTCAAAGCCGACATCCAGGTATGGGTGAACTGACTCCAGTGTAAACAGAGTACCACTCCGGTAAGGAGTGTTGGTGTTGATGGAATCTCCTTCCCTGCTCACAGGCGTTCGTACGGGGGATCGGCAGCTCGGTGAGTCCGGATAAGCTGCTGGAGAAAGCCTTCTCCATCCGACTGTTCAGCCGTAAAGAGATCACCCTGCTGCAGCTGGCCAACGAGAAATCCCTGCAGCAGAAGGGCATCACCGTGCGCCAGAAGAGGTAGACCAGCAATCACTCAGTCCTGCACTGGTCCTGTACAGGTCCTACACTGGTCCTGTACAGGTCCTACACCGATCCTGTAAAGGTCCTACACTGATCTGTAAAGGTCCTACACTGATCTGTAAAGGTCCTACACTGGTCCTGTACAGGTCCTACACTGGTCCTGTACAGGTCCTACACTGATCTGTAAAGGACCTGTACAGGACCAGTGTAGGACCTGTACAGGACCAGTGTAGGACCTGTACAGGTCCTACACTGATCCTGTACAGGTCCTAAACTGGTCCTGTACAGGTCCTACACTGATCCTGTAAAGGTCCTACACTGATCTGTAAAGGTCCTACACTGGTCCTGTACAGGTCCTACACTGGTCCTGTACAGGTCCTACACTGATCTGTAAAGGTCCTACACTGGTCCTGTACAGGTCCTACACTGATCCTGTACAGGTCCTACACTGATCTGTAAAGGTCCTACACTGGTCCTGTACAGGTCCTACACTGATCTGTAAAGGTCCTACACTGGTCCTGTACAGGTCCTACACTGATCCTGTACAGGTCCTACACTGGTCCTGTACAGGTCCTACACTGATCCTGTAAAGGTCCTACACTAATCCTGTACAGGTCCTACACTAATCCTGTACAGGTCCTACACTGGTCCTGTAAAGGTCCTACACTGATCCTGAAAAGATCCTACACTGATTTGTAAAGGTCCTACACTGATCTGTAAATGTCCTACACTGGTCCTGTAAAGGTCCTACACTGGTCCTGTACAGGTCCTACACCGGTCCTGTACAGGTCCTACACCGGTCCTGTAAAGGTCCTACACTGGTCCTGTACAGGTCCTACACTGGTCCTGTAAAGGTCCTACACTGGTCCTGTAAAGGTCCTACACTGGTCCTGTACAGGTCCTACACCGGTCCTGTACAGGTCCTACACTGGTCCTGAAAAGGTCCTACACCGGTCCTGTACAGGTCCTACACTGGTCCTGAAAAGGTCCTACACCGGTCCTGTACAGGTCCTACACTGGTCCTGAAAAGGTCCTACACCGGTCCTGTACAGGTCCTACACTGGTCCTGTAAAGGTCCTACACTGGTCCTGTACAGGTCCTACACTGGTCCTGTAAAGGTCCTACACTGGTCCTGTAAAGGTCCTACACTGGTCCTGTACAGGTCCTACACTGATCCTGTAAAGGTCCTACACTGATCCTGTAAAGGTCCTACACTGATCTGTAAAGGTCCTACACTGATCCTGTACAGATCCTACACTGATCCTGTACAGGTCCTACACTGATCCTGTACAAGTCCTACACTGGTCCTGTAAAGGTCCTACACTGATCCTGTACAGATCCTACACTGATCCTGTACAGGTCCTACACTGATCCTGTACAGGTCCTACACTGGTCCTGTACAGGTCCTACAATGGTCCTGTACAGGTCCTACACTGATCCTGTACAGGTCCTACACTGATCTGTAAAGGTCCTACACTGATCCTGTAAAGGTCCTACACTGATCCTGTAAAGGTCCTACACTGATCCTGTACAGGTCCTACACTGATCCTGTAAAGGTCCTACACTGATCCTGTACAGGTCCTACACTGATCCTGTAAAGGTCCTACACTGATCTGTAAAGGTCCTACACTGGTCCTGTAAAGGTCCTACACTGATCCTGTAAAGGTCCTACACTGATCCTGTACAGGTCCTACACTGATCCTGTAAAGGTCCTACACTGATCTGTAAAGGTCCTACACTGATCCTGTACAGATCCTACACTGATCCTGTACAGGTCCTACACTGATCTGTAAAGGTCCTACACTGATCCTGTAAAGGTCCTACACTGATCTGTAAAGGTCCTACACTGATCCTGTAAAGGTCCTACACTGATCCTGTAAAGGTCCTACACTGATCTGTAAAGGTCCTACACTGGTCCTGTACAGGTCCTACACTGGTCCTGTACAGGTCCTACACTGGTCCTGTAAAGGTCCTACACTGGTCCTGTACAGGTCCTACACTGGTCCTGTACAGGTCCTACACTGATCTGACAGCAGCTGGTGGGGATACCACTGATCCTGTACAGTGTCCTACTTCTTCGGTGTCTCTGTCCTGAGTAGGTTGTGTTTACCTGATCTGTAACTTTGTCCTTTACGTGGTCCTTAATGTTGTCCGTTAACGTTGTGTTTTACGTGTAAATGTTGTCCTACGTTGTATTTTACGTTGTGTTACAGGTTGTACACGTTTTAATCTGTAAAGGTCCTACGTTGTGTGTTACCGTTAGGTGTTTAGCACTGTGTTCTACGTAAAAGGTCCTACGCTGATCTGTGTAACCTGTCCCATACACTGATTTTCTCTGTCTTTCTAACACATGTTTGGTGAAAAGGTCCTTTCTCACTTCTCTTTTTCCTCTCGTCATTCTCCAACTGCTTTCGTGTAAGAGGCGTTTGCTGCTGTCTCACCTCAGTATCAGGTACTCTTCACCTCTCACCTGTCACCTTCATCACCATCACCTTCCTCCCTCACTCCTCCCCGGAGCTGCTGATGGGTTGCACGCTCTGTAATTCTATAATGAGGTTTTGTTGCGTGACGTCTTACCGAAACACTTAGCGACCTTTAGATATCGTAATTATGCTGTATTTACACGTTGTGAACGATCTCAAGACGGTGGCGATTACTGAAGATAGCAGCGTGTTAATGTTGTTACATGAAATTTTACGTTGTGCTTAAAATGCTGTTACGCTCCATTTCAGCAGAGGGTGTTTACGGTTGTGTTTAGGTCTGTGTTTACGCTGGTGTTACGTTGATGTTAATGTTATTACGCTGAATTTGAATTCTGTAAGTTTACTTAAATTTAATTCTGAAAATTATGTTGTGTTTACCAGTTGTTTTAAATTCTGTTTTGTTTGAAAAAACCTGTGTTTACGGTTGTGATCCTTACGTTTGTTAATGTGATTCCATGAGCTTTACAGAATTGTTTATGCTGTTTTAAAACGCTGTTCGGATAAACCAGCCAGTTACGTATGAGTATCCGGTCTGGCTCTGGTTTTCTCTTCTCTTTCTGTCTCTCTCTGTCCTGTGTTTCTGTCCTGTCATTCTCTCTCTCTGTCTCTCCCCCCCTCTCGTCATTCCTCCTCCTCTTTTTGTGTTCAGGCGGAAACGTTTGCTAGCCGTGTGCGGAGAACTCACCTCAGTATCAGGTACTCTTCACCTCTCACCTGTCACCTTCATCACCATCACCCTCCTCCCTCACTCCTCCCCGGATACTGAGCTTTAAACAGTTACTGATTCCTGTGTGAGGCGGGGGGTCTGTAAGGGGTCTATACTTCCCCTGAATGTTTTTGTTTTATATGACGGGTACCACTTCACCTCACTTAGACCTTTAATATCGTAACTTATTAAAGATTTAACAGACTGAACGATCTCAGACGGTGATTACTGACATACAGCGTGAGTTAAATACGTCACAGCTTAAATGCTGGAACTCCATACAGCAGGAGTGTTTTTATTATGGTCTGCCTCGAGATCGGATCACCAGAGATGTCCTTGATATAACGTTGAAGCTGAATTCTGGAAAATAAGTTTACTTAAATTTAATTCTGAAAATTATTTTTATTCACAGTTGGATTAAATCTGTGATTTGTCTGAAAAACCTGGTGTAAAATAGTGATCCCGAACTTTTGAACTGTGATTCCATGAGCTTACAGAATTCCCATATGTAAAGTTTAAAGCTTTTCGGATAAACCAGCCAGTTTATTCCGTATCAGTATCCGGTCCTGCTCTTCATGCTCTCTCTCTCTCTCTCTCTCTCTGTCTGTCTGTCTGTCTGTCTCTCTCTCTCTGCCTCTCTCTCTCTCTCTCTCTCTCTCTCTCTCTCTCTCTCTCTCTGCCTCTCTCTCTCTCTCTCTCTCTCTCTCTCTGTCTCTCTCTGTCTGTCTCTCTCTCTATCTCTGTGTCTCCCACCTCTCTCCCCCCCCTCCCTCCCCGTGTACAGGCGGAACGTTCAGCTAGCCGTGAATGCGGAGAACTTCTCCTCGGAGATCGTCAGTGCGAAGGAGATGAAGGAGATCTGGTCCTGGATCCCTGAGCGCTTCGCTCTCTGCCAGCCTCAGTTACTGTTCACCACATCAACACACGGCTGCAGCTTAAACAGGTACATAGACACCTGGTGGAGGCGGAGGGGCGTGGTTGGGGTGTGGTGACTTCCCCTGGAATGTTTACTTTTACACCTTTTGGGCGGGGAGCGTTTTCAGCCCAGAACCATGAAGTATCTACAGTTATGACGGCTCAAACTTGTTTTGTGTTAACGGGGGTGCCTCATACCAGCTCCCGTGCTCTCCATAGGCTCAACTCGGTTACACTGTACAGGGCTTCCCAGGAATGTCTCCACCAGATTCCAACACTTCCTTGTTCCCTAACCCAGTCACCCCTATTGATCACCCCTAACCCTAACCAGCATCCCCTTTGAAACCGTGCGGCAGGAACCCCTATGGAACCCCTGCCTCCCTAACCCCAACCGTATCTCCTAGCTAGAGGACGGCCCCTAGGGCTCCGGAGTCTACTTCCGGCTGGTCGGTTTTCCCGGTGACACCGTGTTCTTTCTCCTCCGCTCCTGATTCACGCTACAAGGTGGGTTACCCTAAGCGCCTAACCCTAATCCCTAACCGCTAACCCCTTACTCGCACCCCTAACCCCTCAGGAGCCTCTACGGGTGCAACTGGCTCGTACCATGAAAAAAAAAAGTGCGTGTGTGTGTGGCGTAGCACCGCCACCTGCGTGTGGGCGTGTGTGTTAATGTTTTATTCTCACTGGTCATCGTTATGGCCCAGGCGCTCGGGTTAATCACTGACAACAGTACAGATAGGTCAGTTCTGTTTTTGTTTGTTTACTGATTGATTGATTGATTGATTGATTGATTGGCTGAAACTGTAGTTCTGATGTGTGGGCCTGGTTCTGACTGGTGTGTTGCTGTGTTCAGGGTGGCGGGGGCTTTCTAACCGACTAGACTGGGATAAACCCCTAACCCTAACCCCTAAAACCCTAAACTCAGCTACTTCGGCACCGGGAACCTGCTTCCGTCTTCACCCACTGAGTCCTCTGCCCTGTCCCCTAACCCCTAACCCGTAAGACCCCGTCTAGGGCTATCTAACCCGTAAGAACGCCGTCAGGTTATTCCTACCCGTAGACCCCTGTACTGGGTATCTACCCGTGTTCGACCCCGTCTAGGGTTATCTACCAACACCCCTAACCCTAACACATCTAACCCTTATCCCGCGTCTAGGGCTATCTACCCGTAAGACCCCGTCTAGGGTTATCTACCCGTAAGACCCCGTCTAGGGCTATCTACCCGTAAGACAGGCGTCAGGGTTAGGGCTATCCTACCACGGTAAGACCCCCGTTCTAGAGGCTATCTACCCGTACGACCCCCGTCCATCCTACAACTAGCCCTAACCCCGTAAGTAGTTAACCTACCCGTAGACCCCTCTAGGGCTATCTACCCGTAGACCCCGTCTAACCCTACCCCTAAGACCTACGCGTCTAGGGCCTATCTACCCGTAAGACCCCTAACCCTAACTCCTATCTACCCGTAAGACCCCGTCTAGGGCTATCTACCCGTAAGACACTAACCGTCTAGGGCTAACCTAAAGACCCCGTTCAAGAGTTTATCTACATGTGTGACCCCGTCTAGAGTATGTACCCGTAAGGACCCCCGTCTAGTTATCTACCCGTAAGACCCCGTCTAGGGCTATCTACCGTGTAATAAGACCCGTCTAGGGCTATCTAGGTTTTAGACTCTCGTCTAGGGCTATCTACCCGTAAGACCCCGTCTAGGGTTATCTACCCATAAGACCCCGTCCCTAGACTAGATCACCCGTAGAGCACTGTCTAGTTTATCTACACATGAGACCCCCCATTGAGGGCTATCTACCCCGTAAGACCGCCGTCTAGGGTTGATCTACTGATAAGACCCCGTCGTCTAGGGTTGATAGTGTGTGGCCTGCGTTAAGAACCCCGTCTAGGGTTATCTACAGATAAGACCCCCACTCTAGGGTCCTATCTACCCGGACAAGACCCCATCTAGGAAGAGGCTACCCGAAATAAACCCCGTCTAGGGTTATCTACCCATAAGACCCCGTCTAGGGTTATGTAGGACACTACCCGTAAGACCCCGTCTAGAGTTATCTACCCGTAAGACCCCGTCTAGGGCTATCTACCCGTAAGACCCCGTCTAGGGTTATCTACCCGTAAGACCCCGTCTAGGACTTTCATAAAGAGAGAGGAAACAGCTCTCATCGTAATCAGTTCATCTATACATCAGGATATCATTATTGATGAGTATCAGTGTGGTTGTGTATTTCCCTTTTGTGCCAGAAGGGGGCGACCAAAGCCTGAAGCCTTTTCACACTGACAGAACACAGCCAAACAGAACAACACGGAACCGTCAGTCAGGCAAACCGGGAAAAGAACAGTTCTGGATTCCACGTATGGACTTGATGCCTGTTACAGGATTATTCCAGCAGCATGAAACAATATACCGCAAGGCAGCATTAAAGAACGTATCCATCAGAGACAACGGTTCTAGCTGGCTGTGGCTCTGCGGTACTACAGTCCGAGAACCAGACATCCAAACAAGATCCAAGAACCACATGACCCAAGAACCAAACATGACGGAAGTATGATGATGTACAGTGGGACAGAGAATGGGTCGGTTGGTCCAGGGCAGGACCCGGAACTGAGACTGATCTGAGTGTTACTCAGGAAAGGAGGTCTTGTTTCCGTGTCTGTCCTGCAGGGGGCAGCGGTTCTCCTTTTAGCCCCACAGACCCGAGGGAAGGTTCTGCTCACATGACGGATGAGTCGCCTCTGGGTGACTGTCAGTCAGCAGGTGCTTTATGAGCTGTGCTCCTATTGGACGGTAGCTGGATCAGGGTTTTATAGGGCATGATGAGGAAGCAGACCTTGACCCGGAGGGACAGCGGGGACGACGTGCGGAAGCGTCCGTCCTCAACCTCACACTGAAGACTAAACCTGAAACAGAACCTCTCATTTTCATAAGGTCCCGCAATAAAGGGAACCAGTGAAACAAGCACGACTGTACTCCCATGTGGTGTGGAAAATCCAGGACTCCGTACCCATCACCGCTCCTCCGTACGGAACAGCTCCGGTTCCGGGATGGGAGCGGCTCACAGCATTCCTACGGGACTAAGATCAGGACTTTGACTTGGTCGTTCCAGAACACTAACTCTCTTCTTTAACGGTTCTCTGGTAGAACCACTTGTGTGCTAATGGTTGTCATCCTGCTGCACGACCCATGTTCTCCTGAGATCCAGCTCCAAGACAGACAGTCATCCTGATGTTCTCCTTTAGAACCTGCTGGTATAGTCCAGGGCTCATTGATCCATCAGTGATGGGGAGCCGTCCTGGACCAGGTGCAGCAGAGCAGGCCCAAACCATGATACTACCACCACCATGTTTCACAGGCGGTCCTAATTCTGGACTGCAGTGTTCCTCATTCTCCAGACAGAACGGTTCTCCTTTACACCAGAGAGATCTGTTTAGGTCTCCACAGAACACTGTTCCAGTTCTGACTGCAGTGAGGTTCTCCATGCACACCATTGCTGTTCAGGGTTCTCCTGGTGGTGGAGTCATGAACATTAGCATTAGCCATTGGGGCCTTTAGCTGCTTAGAGGTTCTCCTGGGTTCCTTTGTGACTAGTACACGTCTTTCTCTAGGAGTGGTCTTTGTTGGTGGTCCACTCCTGGGGAGGGTAATGGTGGTCCTGGTTCTCCTCCATTTGTATTCTTTCTGTCTGACTCTGGATGGTGGAGTCCAAACTCGTTAGAGATGGTTTTGGAACCTCCTCCAGCCTGAGGAGCATCAGCAGCTCTGCACTTCCACAGTCGTGTGTTGTGAAGGTCAGATTTTGATGGATCCCTTTGGTAGATCCCTTAGGTGGATCCCTTAGGTGGATCCCTTCGGTGGATCTGAAATACCGGATCATTCTCCTCCATAACTAAGTGATGATCTCTCCTTTGTTTGGTTGTTTAATTGACGCACGGTGTGCGGCTTTGTGTTCCAGATGAAGCCGGAGATGGAGCGGTACGAGTGGGTCGTCATTAAACACCCTGAACTGGCGAACTCCGCCCAGGCTGGATCCGATCTGCCCGATGAAGAGGCTAATGATGCTAACGCTAACTCACACAGCCTCCCTGTGGAGTCTCCGCCCACCTCTACCACGGACTCCTCCCACCTTTCACCCTTCCTCGCCGCCCGACACTTCCACCTGAATGCCCGGAACACCTCCATGTTCATGGCAGGGAACGTCGACTCCATCATCATCGGTGAGTAAGAGAGCCAGACGCTAACTCTAACATCAGAGAAATTCCTCCACGCTACCGCACATCACTGATCAACTCTGCTTTACCCAACACCAAGGCCAGTGAAGGAGCTCCGGCTGATGGAACGAGTCACAAAATATGATCCATAAATATTGATCATGTGCAGTTCAGGTCATGTTGATCAATTATGATGCTAATACAGTATTAGCGACTCTCTGTACACTAGGTGGCGCTGTGTGACGATGAGGTAGAAGACGTCTAGGAGTTCACTCACAACAACACTGAGAGTAGCACAATAGCAGTTAGCTAGCATTAGCTATTTTCAGGTAGCATAGTTAGCTAGTGGTGCCTATTCTCAGTTGTCAGACTGACTTAGCGTTATCAGGTGTTATCATTTTTAGTGGGTATAATTAATAAATCGATACGTTTAGATGACTTATTAATTTCATGTAGCAGTAAGTTAGGGTTAGATCTTTCCAGCGACAGGAGTCAGCTCATTTCAACTATTTACATTTAGCATTATTAGCATTATAATTAATTTATTTAGTAGAGTTAACAGATCTAGCTAGTGTTAGCTTTTTTCAGTAGCAGGATATCTAGTTTGAGTTAGCAGTTCTAGCTAGTGTTGGCTCTTTTTGGCTAGGAGGGTTGCTAGCATTAGCTGATCTAATGGTCAGTAATAAACACTTGGGAAGTTTCTTGAGAAGGTTCTTGGGAAGTTTCTTGAGAAGGTTCTTGGGAAGGTTCTTGAGAAGGTTCTTGGGAAGGTTCTTGAGAAGGTTCTTGGGAAGGTTCTTGAGAAGGTTCTTGGGAAGTTTCTTGGGAAGTTTCTTGAGAAGGTTCTTGAAAAAGGTTTTTTGGGAAGTTTCTTGGGAAGGTTCTTGGGAAGGTTCTTGGGAAGTTTCTTGGGAAGTTTCTTGGGAAGGTTCTTGAGAAGGTTCCTTGGAAGTTTCTTGGGAAGGTTCTTGGGAAGTTTCTTGAGAAGGTTCTTGAGAAGGTTCCTTGGAAGGTTCTTGAGAAGGTTCTTGCAAAGTTTCTTGCAAAGTTTCTTGCAAAGTTTCTTGGGAAGGTTCTTGGGAAGTTTCTTGAGAAGGTTCCTTGGAAGTTTCTTGAGAAGGTTCTTGAGAAGTTTCTTGGGAAGGTTCTTGGGAAGTTTCTTGGGAAGGTTCTTGAGAAGGTTCCTTGGAAGTTTCTTGAGAAGGTTCTTGAGAAGTTTCCTTGGAAGGTTCTTGGGAAGGTTCTTGAGAAGTTTCTTGGGAAGCTTTTTGGGAAGGTTCTTGGGAAGGTTCTTGAGAAGTTTCTTGGGAAGGTTCCTGGGAAGTTTCTTGGGAAGGTTCTTGGGAAGGTTCTTGAGAAGGTTCTTGGGAAGGTTCTTGGGAAGGTTCTTGGGAAGGTTCTTGAGAAGTTTCTTGGGAAGGTTCCTGGGAAGTTTCTTGGGAAGGTTCTCGCCCGTGGCAGTAATGTGAGTGGCTCCTGCGGTGCTGTGTTCTGACCTGCTCTGTGTTTGTGTTGGTGCTGCTGTCTCTCCTCCTGTCCAGGTGGGGGCGACGGTAACGCTCTGTATATCGACTCTGAGCTGAATCACGGCCGGACGGGCCGCTGCACCACCTTCGACAACCCGCCGCTCTGCTCGGAGAGCTTCCAGATCGCCCTGCTCGAGGTCTGGGGCTTCCAGGACACCATGGCAACCTAAGGACCAGTCTCCACGCCCGGAGACCACCTGGTGTTATTGACCTGTCAAACTGACCCTGTCTGTGAGAACGCTTCTAAACCGCTCTGCATTAAAGCGATAGTCTGGGGGAACCTTCACACAACTCCTCCCCCTTTAGCCCAAAGCTAACAAGCTAAGTAGCTAATGTGTACTGGAAGCTCCACCAATTAGAAAGCTTTGATTAGCTGTTAGCTCCATTAGCCTGGTTTGGGGGCGGGGCCACACCACACTATCGCTTTAATGCTGATGTACATTTGTAATATGGTGGTGTCATATTTTCAGTTTAGGAGGTTCATTTTTTGTACGTTTTTGTAAGACCCCCCCCCCTCGTGTAAGACCACCCCTCGTATAAGACCACCCCCTCATGTAAGACCACCCCTCGTATAACCAGCCACTCAGCAGCTCCACATTAGCTTTAATCAGGCGATCAGTGTTATTGATCAGAGTGCAGCTAGTTTAGATCAGTGACCAGCATCTGGAAGCATTAAGTCTCTCTCTCTCTC
>JAMWET010000788.1:42500-45000 GCA_024036415.1 Prochilodus magdalenae | reverse complement strand
GCTGTGTACTTTCATTCTGAGACAGCAGGATGTGAGCTAAAGCTGTGAAACCGTGCAGGCTGTGATGGAGCGTTCAGCACCAGAGTCACACCTGGACCATCATGCTAGCACACAGAGGAACAGGGTTAGCCCTTCTGAGAAGCTGAGCGGCACCTACAAACCGGTTCTTTTGCTTGGTTCCAGTTGATGGTTCTTTAGAATCACCTCTGCATCTGTGAGGATAAAAACTTTATTTAAAACCTGAACACCCCGAAAACAAAAACACCGTGCGGGCTAGATCAGCACATGAAACTCACTAGCATGTCTCCGCTACGTCTGGTTACCAGGTGGGCCAAACCTTTCACCTGCAGTTCCTCGCCGGAACCGTGGAACACTGTACAGCCCCACGTCGCACGCCAGCAACTACGGATCTTCAGAAGCTAGAAGAAGAAGCTAGTGGCTTCCAGGATCTCCACATGCTCTTTTAGGAAGAACCAGTGTATTAATATAGAACCTCCACACAGTTCTAAACATCTGAATTCTGTTTTTCAGATACGGTTCTTCAGGGAACCTGACGGCATAGTTAGGGCACTAGGTAATGGAAATGGAGCCCTAGCTGCTGTAGTTAGGGCCCTAGGTAATGGAAGTAGAGCCCTAGCTGCTGTAGTTAGGGCCCTAGGTAATGGAAGTAGAGCCCTAGCTGCTGTAGTTAGGGCCCTAGGTAATGGAAGTAGAGCCCTAGCTGCTGTAGTTAGGGCCCTAGGTAATGGAAGTGGAGCCCTAGCTGCTGTAGTTAGGGCCCTAGGTAATGGAAGTAGAGCCCTAGCTGCTGTAGTTAGGGCCCTAGGTAATGAAAGTAGAGCCCTAGCTGCTGTAGTTAGGGCCCTAGGTAATGGAAGTAGAGCCCTAGCTGCTGTAGTTAGGGCCCTAGGTAATGGAAGTAGAGCCCTAGCTGCTGTAGTTAGGGCCCTAGGTAATGGAAGTAGAGCCCTAGCTGCTGAAGTTAGGGCCCTAGGTAATGGAAGTAGAGCCCTAGCTGCTGTAGTTAGGGCCCTAGGTAATGGAAGTAGAGCCCTAGCTGCTGTAGTTAGGGCCCTAGGTAATGGAAGTAGAGCCCTAGCTGCTGTAGTTAGGGCCCTAGGTAAATGAAGTACAGCCCCTAGCTGCTGTAGTTAGGGCCCTAGGTAATGGAAGTAGAGCCCTAGTGCTGTAGTTAGGGCCCTAGGTAATGGAATGTAGAGCCCTAGCTGCTGTAGTTAGGGCCCTAGGTAATGGAAGTGGAGCCTGCTATGCGTTTAGTATGAGCCTAGTTAGGTTTAGGGCCCTATATGGAAGTAGAGGCCCTAGTGCTGTAGTTAGGGCCCTAGGTAATGTAAGTAGAGCCCTAGCTGCTGTAGTTAGGGCCCTAGGTAATGGAAGTAGAGCCCTAGCTGCTGTAGTTAGGGCCCTAGGTAATGGAAGTAGAGCCCTAGCTGCTGTAGTTAGGGCCTAGGGTAATGGAAGGTAGCTGCTGTAGTTAGGGCCCTAGGTAATGGAGCCCTAGCTGCTGTAGTTAGGCCCTAGGTAATAGGGCCCTAGCCTGCTGTAGGGGCCCTAGGTAATGGAAGAGCCCTAGAGCCCTAGGAAATGGAAGTAGAGCCCTAGCTGCTGTAGTTAGGGCCCTAGGTAATGGAAGTAGAGCCCTAGCTGCTGTAGTTAGGGCCCTAGGTAATGGAAGTAGAGCCCTAGCTGCTGTAGTTAGGGCCCTAGGTAATGGAAGTAGAGCCCTAGCTGCTGTAGTTAGGGCCCTAGGTAATGGAAGTAGCTGCCATAGTTAGCTGTGTAGTAGAGCCCTAGGCTGTAGTTAGGGCCCTAGGTAATGGGAAGTGGAGCCCTAGCCCTGCTGTAGTTAGGGCCCTAGGTGCTGGAAGTGGAAGTAGAGCCCTAGCTGCTGTAGTTAGGGCCCTAGGTAATGTAAGTAGAGCCCTAGCTGCTGTAGTTAGGGCCCTAGGTAATGGAAGTAGAGCCCTAGCTGCTGTAGTTAGGGCCCTAGGTAATGGAAGTGGGGCCCTAGGTAATGGAAGTAGAGCCCTAGCTGCTGTAGTTAGGGCCCTAGGTAATGGAAGTGGAGCCCTAGCTGCTGTAGTTAGGGCCCTAGGTAATGGAAGTAGAGCCCTAGCTGCTGTAGTTAGGGCCCTAGGTAATGGAAGTGGAGCCCTAGCTGCTGTAGTTAGGGCCCTAGGTAATGGAAGTGGAGCCCTAGCTGCTGTAGTTAGGGCCCTAGGTAATGGAAGTAGAGCCCTAGCTGCTGTAGTTAGGGCCCTAGGTAATGGAAGTAGAGCCCTAGCTGCTGTAGTTAGGGCCCTAGGTAATGGAAGTGGAGCCCTAGCTGCTGTAGTTAGGGCCCTAGGTAATGGAAGTGGAGCCCTAGCTGCTGTAGTTAGGGCCCTAGGTAATGGAAGTGGGGCCCTAGGTAATGGAAGTAGAGCCCTAGCTGCTGTAGTTAGGGCCCTAGGTAATGGAAGTGGAGCCTAGCTGCTGT
>JAMWET010000788.1:0-35000 GCA_024036415.1 Prochilodus magdalenae | reverse complement strand
AAGTAGGTACCACAAGCCTACCATTCAGCCTAGGGCAGCTTAGCTCCGCCCACTAAGCCTAGTGCAGTTTAGCTCCACCTATTCAACGTACAGCATTGTAGCTCCACCCACTCAGCCTAGTGCAGTTTAGCTCCACCCACTCAGCCTAGTGCAGTTTAGCTCCACCCACTCAGCCTAGTGCAGTTAAGCTCCACCTATTCAACCTACAGCATTTTAGCTCCACCCATTCAGCCCACTGCAGTTTAGCTCCACCCACTCAGCCTAGTGCAGTTTAGCTCCACCTATTCAACCTACAGCATTGTAGCTCCACCCACTCAGCCTAGGGCATCTTAGCTCCACCCACTTTGCCTAGTGCAGTTTAGCTCCACCTATTCAACCTACATCATTGTAGCTCCACCCACTCAGCCTAGTGCAGTTTAGCTCCACCTATTCAACCTACTGCAGTTTAGCTCCACCCATTCAGCCTAGTGCAGTTTAGCTCCACCCATTCAGCCTAGTGCATTTTAGCCCCACCCACTCAGCCATCTCTCTCCCTGTCCCTCTGTAGGAGCTTCTTCCACCTGGGCGCCGGTCTCAGTGTGGGTCTGAGCGGGATGGCAGCAGGTTTTGCTATCGGGATCGTGGGAGACGCCGGGGTCCGGGGGTCCGCCCAGCAGCCGCGACTCTTCGTTGGAATGATTCTTATCCTGATTTTCGCGGAGGTGTTGGGGCTTTACGGCCTCATCGTGGCCCTCGTCCTCTCCACCAAATAAACTACAGCTCCCAGCATGCACTGCAGAACTGGGAAGGGCGGGGCAACAACGGAAAGAGAGTAGTGCAGAGACCCGGAATAAACATCATCACTGTCGTAGGAAAACATCGTATCACCACACCACAGAACGGAAAACCGTGAAGCTAGTTTTCCGGAATGTCTGCGGATCCGTTCTCCAGTAAAGGCTAATGCAGGTTAAAGGGCGTCCGGCGTTCCCTCGGTAACTTTAGAATAATCTGATCTAGATATCCAGGTGAATTCAAACCTGACTAAATTCTGGAGGTTTAAAAAATTATGGAAAACCGTATGTTGTAGGAAAACCGTAGATCTCCAAACCAGGAATTCTACAGAGGGAACCATCTTAGTAAGTTTTAGGACAATCAAGTACAAGGGTCTTAACTGTCTTAAGCGCTGGCTCCCACAGTAATCTGTCATGCCATCGGCACACACGAGCGCCTCCTGTCTTTCTCCACCTTAAAACACACAGTCTGGAGCTCCTCTTGCTCTTCTCCACCCTAAATAATTAGCCTACAGTTACACCCACCAGTAACTCTGTCCCCAAGCTAACGTCTGAAATTCCTGACTGCTGCAGACTCGTTAGGAATGGCGGCTGTTTTCCGATGCTATAAAAGGAGAGACGAGCGTTGGCTCCGTCAGCGGGAGGTCGGGAGTTAGGTTCCCTGTGTTGCCGCTCTGTCCTCAGTCTCGGAGCGGTCCTCCCATCACTCCGCACAGTGCTAACTAGCGATCAGTGATCGGCTAACCTATTAGCGGTTAGCGCTCTGCTGCTAATATAAAGTAATGCACTTCTGTTAGCCTGTGTGCTGTGACATGATCCTAAAAGAGGGAAGCTGCGGTTTTCCGAGGGTGTCACAAGCTGCCTGGAATAAAGGGATAGCGGTATCCGTTATAGCGGTGGCGGTAAACGCTGGGGGACGGTCTGAAGGGCAGGTTGCTGTAAACTGTGAAGGTAAAGCTCCACCTTTCTCTCCTCCGTCCATCATTAGGCCTGACAGTTTTCCCACGTCGTGTGGTGTTCCGAAGTTTCTAGCGACAGTGATGATGTGAGGAGAACCCGCTCGTGTGCAGTGCCGTCGTCTCCGACCTCCGCTGAGGAAGAGGCCTAAATGCAGGGATGAGCCTGTCTCTCTCCGCTCCACCTGTGTCCATCACCCCCTCCTGCTGTGTGCCTGGCCGATGTCTCCCGCTCCGTCGCGCTGATTTTGGGAATTCTTTGTAATGAACTTTGAGACGGAGTGTCTGGAAGTGGAATTGTGTTTGTGGATCTCTGGGATTGTGACTGGAATGACTTGCTAATCTGATATTTTGTTTGTTTGTTTTTTATAAGAACATTAAAATCGCTGAAGTGTGTACGCGGAGCTGTCCGGTAGACGGTGTGTAGCCTACAGGTACCGTCCTGAGACCTGTGCAGGTTGACGTGACGGGGTGCTAACAGCATGATGCCGCCTGTTGGCACCTGTGTGACCCGCCTAGCTTGGCGCGTTTGTGTGGTTCTCCTGTACGTGACGTTTGGTTTCATTAATGCTGTGTGTGTGGGCGCTTCTGTCCGGCTAACACTCCGATTTCCACACCTGCCTCCATATGACTGTGTGTGTAGGTGTGTGTGTGTTAGGAGGCATCGAGGGAGGCCTCCTCAGATGAACCACACGAACCCGAGTCCAGTGTGAGGTATTTATTGGTGGGTTACAGGCTCAGCAGTACATTTACCTTCATACCCCCAAACCCGAAATCCGTTTCACCCCCACATCCCGAGTGGAACGGGTGAGGCGAGACACGTTTGGTGGCTGCATCTGCTTTAGTCTTAGCGCAGGAGCTACAAGGCTAGCGTAGCTAACCAGTATTAGCGAAGCTTGTTAGAGGGGCTCCATAACTGGGTTGCCATTTAGCTTCTATAATTAGCGTCTGTAATCAGAACGCTATCCCATTCCCATTCAAATATTGCCCTATTTTTTCACTTTATTCCCAGGATTTCCGCTTCCGGAATGTTTTGATGGGATCTGGAATGATGTGTGTGTAACTGCTTGTTGCTATGACGTCCGTTTTTCATACGGCGTGGGTTTAATAACCTTGTTTTCCACCTATAGAAACAAATACGACGCACTAGAAACACACCAGAGCGATGACTTGGCAACCCCTGTGTTGGGTCACTTGAGCAACCACCCGGAACACCGTAGTACATACCCTATGCAGAGTAAAGACCCCAAACGTGCTGTAACTCATGACCATGTCTGGGGAAGTATGTGGGACTGTATTTACGAGACCACCGCTTTAAAGTCAGTCTGTTCAAACAGTCGGACCACAATCACGGGAACAACACCCCGGGAGGAGACCGGGCTTTGTGTGTTCCTGGTCTATAAACTCGGGGGAAAAGGGGAACCCGGCCTTTCCGGTTCACAGGGTAAACAAGAGGGGCTGATGGGAAACGCTGGCGATGGCAACCAGAGGCAGAAAATTCCCCTCCATAAAAAGTAGAATCGGATAAAGAAGTGTGTGCGGACGTGCGGAGTTTCAGTTCTCCTTCTGAGAGCCTCCAGCAATTTCACTCCTCAGCACACCTCCTGCGGAGGACCTGAGCTAGCAGGGTGTCGAAGATCCAGGGAAAGGGGGGGGGGGGGGGGGGGGGGGGGGGACAGGTGGGGGGTACAGGTGGGGTCCGGGGGGTTTGGAAACAAGCTAACAATGGGGGTCCCTGAAACTAAGCATAAGGCGTTATGCTGTCTGTTGGGAATAACAGGCACTCAAACACTCGTCTGCCTCCAGGGGGCGCTGTAGCTGATTGGTTCACCTAGTTGGTCCCCCAAATAAGGGACCCCCCACCGAGCAGCCCACTAAAACTCAACAATCCTGCCAAATAAGGAACCCCCTCCGAGGAGACCCCCAAATCCCAGGGTGGTGTATTTCGCAGACTGTCCAGGAGCACAGCTGCAGTGAGTTCACCAACACACTCTCACACAGTTTCCCACTTCACCCCACAGGCGGGCGATCAGCCAGGACGTGTTCAGTGTCTGGAGTTTGCTTGGTTAGCTTTAGCTCTGAAAGGTGAAGCTACATGATCGCTAGTTTACACCAGCTAGCGCTACATAGCAGACTCACTGCCGCTAGCACGTCGTGGCTGATCGGCTCCGGGTAGGATCTGGAGAGGACGGGGAGTTGGGGGTTCCGCTGCGGGGCTGATGTGGACTCAGTCCTGCAGGCTGCTCAGCACTGACTCTGCTATAGCCCTGAGCGAACTGTAGGTGGCGCTCTCCGGAAACGCCTGCAGGAAGTCTCGGCCGTCCTCTATGCTGGCAGTGAGGAGCGGGTCCAGGGGGACGGAGCCTGCACACACAGACGGTCAGTGAGCAGTAAGCGGCCTGGAGTCACGCGTGTCCTGAGGTGCTCTGATCATAAAACATCAGAGGCTCATAAACACGTCAATGAGTGACAGGTCATGTGGTTCAGAGCACACAGGTAAAGAGCCTCAACATCAAATACAGCGGTTCATAAATACTCCTCCTTATAACAGAGAGAGAGAGAGAGAGAGAGATCGAGAGAGAGAGAGAGAGAGAGAGAGAGAGAGAGAGAGAGAGAGAGAGAGAGAGAGAGAGAGAGAGACAGAGAGAGAGAGAGAGAGAGAGAGAGACAGAGAGAGAGAGAGAGAGAGAGAGACAGAGAGAGAGAGAGAGAGAGAGAGAGAGAGACAGACAGAGAGAGAGAGAGAGAGAGAGAGAGAGAGACAGAGAGAGAGAGAGAGAGAGAGAGAGAGAGAGAGAGAGAGATAGATCGAGAGAGAGAGAGAGATAGATCGAGAGAGAGAGATAGATCGAGAGAGAGAGAGAGAGATAGATCGAGAGAGAGAGAGAGAAAGAGACAGAGAGAGAGAGAGAGAGAGAGAGAGAGACACTACCGCCCCCTCCTGGTGGTTACAGTCAGGACAGTGTGGAGGAGTCAGGTCAGCCTGTTTAACTCCCACACCAGACGTCCTGACCTTTAACCCTGTAGGAGAGGAGCAGAGGGAGGACACTTACCCAGAAACACTGACCCGGTCAGCTTAGCCAGCTCCTCTCCACCTCCTTTAGAGAAGACACTGCTGCACTCCTACACACACACACAGATCTGCATTCAGAGTGTTCCTCCACCGCACACAGTACCAGAACCTTCAGAACCGGGAACCTGGAGCTCAGCTGCTTCTACTGCCCACTGGTCCAGCACTGAACGGTCCACTAAACACACCAGCACTGAACACGCTAGCACTGAACAGTCCAGCACTGAACACGCTAGCACTGAACGGTCCAGCACTGAACACACTAGAACTGAACGGTCCAGCACTGAACACGCTAGCACTGAAGGGTCTAACACTGAACACGGTAGCATTGAACGGTCCACTAAACACACCAGCACTGGACACGCTAGCACTGAAGGGTCCAGCACTGAACGGTCCAGCACTGAACGGTCCACTAAACACACCAGCACTGGACACGCTAGCACTGAAGGGTCCAACACTGAACACGCTAGCACTGAACAATCCAGCACTGAACGGTCCAGTTCAGTACCGAGCAGTGAGCACTGAGTGAAGAACTGTAACTCACTGAGCAGTGTGGGCAGACGAAGCCACTCATGTTCTCTACGATCCCCAGAATCTTCACTCCAGTCTTCTTACAGAACGTAATCTCACGCCGCACATCTCCTGTAGACACCGCCTACACAGACACACACACACACACACACACACACAGACAGACAGACACACACAGAGAAACACACACACATACACACACAGAGACAGACACACACACACACACATACACACACAGAGACAGACACACAAACACACACACAGAGCAGATTAGCAGCAGGTAACGGTAATGTTATCAGTGTGTGCGCTAGCAGACCGTGCGGTGTATTTCGCTATCAGCCCCCTGCAGACCTGGGCGGCCCTGAACCAACAGGACAGGACAGAAGAGCCTTGAGCTGGACAGCTAACCCCCCACCTGTTCCCCCAGGCGCTGTCTACAGAGCGGCCCATCACCTCAGGCAAGTGTTCTCCCTGCCCCCCAGTGTAGGGGAGATCAGGGTCTTACACGGTTCCTATACAGAGTGCTCCATGATGTCCGTATGATGGTGTACTGTGTACCTGCGGCGTGGTCACCAGCACCGCTCCGTCCACTCTGTGTTTGCGAAGGTTATCCAGGACGGCCAGGTGTTCATCAGATGTTCCGGGGGGCGTGTCCACCAGTAACACATCCAACTCCCCCCACGCCACGTCACGCACAAACTGACCAATCAGAGCTGAGAAAGAAAGCCGTTACGCTGTAGTGAACATTTACACAGCCGTTTACCATCACGTTTAAACCGGACTAGCCTCCGGGGCACTGTCCGGAGAGTTAAGGTGGATTTCACTGACCTGTCTTTTTGGGCCCTCTCCAGACGACAGCCTCGTCAGGGTCATCCAGCAGGAAGCCAATAGACATCAAGGCCAGACGCTGCTGAGGGTCTGCGTACACAGGAACCCACCCGGAGTCACACTGATGAACCTCCTGCTGGGAGACACCCAGCATCCGCGGAATACTCGGACCACACAGATCCACATCCAGGATCCCAACCTGACACAGCGACACACACACAAAGCTGAAATGACCACGTAGCAACATACAGTAGCTCACCAGAGTCCCCTCGTGTGTTTGAGGTGGTAGTACCTTCAGGCTCCTGCAGATGGCGCACAAGGACATGGGGCTATAAATCCATAGATTGGGAAGAGGTGCTACAGTGCAGGGAATGTCTCATTCCATGTGTGGAAAATGGCTCCAGAGCAGATGTTAATGATTGGATAAAAGGAGGGACTGCATGTGGGCGTGGCCAAAGACCATAGTGTGAAGGAAGTAGCTGAATCTGCAGGTGTGTGGAAGCGTACGGTCATACGGGTCTACCAGCAGTGGATACAATCCCAGTCTACAGGGAATTCTCCTCGGAACTGTGCCAGGGAAGGCATCCACCAAATCTGGACCACCTGACCAGTTCTCTGATGTAGGAGTGTCTGAACACTGATGTGGCTACATCCAGAACCCTGTCCGGTACATGCCCGATCCAGTCCCAGCTGGTTCTGGTGGAGGTATAATACACTAGTAGGGGACTTCATTTTCCTCAGGAGGACATTCCAGCTCCGAGAAACAGTCCATGATCTGTGCGGAATGATCTGTGTTGAAATGTGATCTAATTGTTTGTCTATGTCACTACTACAGCCAAACACAGTCTAACTACACTGATACCACACGCACACTTCCTGTAGCTGCTAGTAAGATCTGCCCAGCGCTGAGGAGGGGTTCTGGACCATACCTCCAGCAAAGCAGTGTTTCTGTTACTGCCCAGTTCCGGTCCTACCCCAGCATCACGATACGGGTCCAGTGTGACCACATGTGTTAAGTAAGTTGTGGGTTACGGGTTAGGGAACCAGTCGTGATCAGGAGGTCACCAGCTCTATTCACCTGAGCTGAGAGAACACACCTCAGCTGTGCTGTGGATAGGGACAGCTCTCCAGCGGGTGTGCTCACTGCCCCCTAGTGTGTGTGGGTGTGCATGTCTGCACACATGGGTTAAAAGCAGAGGACATGTTCCTCCTCGTGGTGGAGACGGGTCTTACCTTCTTCCCTGCATGCTGGAGGGCGAGGGCCAGTTCTGTAGTGATGGTGCTCTTACCCACTCCTCCTTTCCCAGACAGAACCAGCACCACATGCTGAACCCCCTTCAGATTACCTTCATCTGAGAGGGAGACACAGTAAAGACAGAGAGAGTGGATGAGAAAGGTGGAGGAGGAAGGGAGAGAGAGAGGAGGAATGGATACACAGTGATATAAAGTGGCACATAGTACACTGTGTAGCTCCTCCACGCATTCGGAGTGTGTACACAGAGTCCATGTATTAGGTCCACCTCCCTGTCCATCTTATCAGCTCAACAGGACACTCTGTAGGTGTACAGGTCCAGACTGGAGTCCATCTGTTTCTCTGTGTACTGTATTACCCTGTTCTTCAATGGTCAGGACCCCCACAGAGCAGGTATGATGTGGGTGGTGGATCATTCTCAGCCCTGCAGTGACACTGACGTGGTGGTGGTGTGTTAGTGTGGGTGGTGCTGGTGTGAGTGGATCAGACACAGCAGTGCTGCTGGAGTGTTGAGACACTGTGTCCACTCACTGTCCACTCTATTAGACACTCCTACCTTGCTGCTCCACCTTGTAGATGGACAGTCAGAGACGATAGCTCATCTGCTGCTGCACAGTGCAGTGCTGGTCATCCCTAGTTCCTCATCAGTGGACACAGGACGCTGCCCCACAGGACGCTGCCCCACAGGACGCTGCCCCACAGGACGCTGCCCCACAGGCCGCTGCCCCCACAGGACGCTGCCCCACAGGCCACCGCTGGCTGGATAGTTCTGGTTGGTGGACGATTCTCAGTCCAACAGTGACACTGAGGTGTCCAGCAGGCCTGCTGGGTCTGATCCACTCACACCAGCACCACACACACTAACACACCACCACCCACATCATACCTGCTCTGTGGGGGTCCTGTGGGGGTCCTGACCATTGAAGAACAGGGTAATACAGTACACAGAGAAACAGATGGACTACAGTCTGGACCTGTACACCTACAGAGTGTCCTGTATGGTCAGTGGAGCTGATAGAGTGGACAGGGAGTGGGGTGGACCTACTAAAGTTGACGCAGGTGTATTTAAATTCTGCTGCAGGAAGTAAAGGAGAGAGAGAGAGAGAGAGAGAGAGAGAGACTCTCTGACAGAGCAGATAGGATCGCCTAGTAACTCAACACAACAACTTCATCAGGGACACAGCAGTAACACTGCTCCACAGTCACGTGTCTCTCTCTCTCTCTCTCTCTCTCTGTCTGTCTGTCTCTCTCTCCTCCACTGTCCCCTCTGCTGGTGTAAACACTGTCTCTGTGTCTCTCTCAGACATTACTAATCTAATATTAACACCACTCCTCCATTAACACACCACCAACTCTTCCTCCTACCTCCGTTAACCTCCATAGCTTCCGACATGGCGGGACGGTCGACTCGTCACGAGAACCAAACGGCCAATGAGATTAGCGGAAGCCTTTCACTGGCCCTGCCTCGTGACCAATCACATCTCAGCTCGCCTTTCATCGGCTGCTTTGGGCCGCTGCGCCGCTCTCCTGTTGTTTCCGCTGTTGCCCCCCACTGTCCGCCGGCGGAACTGCAGCAGCCCCACTGAGATACAGACGGCAGTCCGCACGTACCAGGTGATCCAGAAAGCTCCTCGTGAGCAGAACTCAGCATGCACTTCCCAAAACCCAACACAGGAGGGAAAAGGGTCCCAGACCAGGAAATCCAGGGCTCCTCAGCTCAGGAGCATACTGCCTCCTAAACACCTCCTTCATAAAAGCTATAAGCAGCTCCTCCATAAGAGCTATTACCACCTCCTCTAAAAGAGGTATCATCACCTCCTCTAATAGTTATTAGCACCTCCTCTAAGACCTATAAGTACCTTCTCTATAAAAGCTATAAGCACCTCCTCAATAAGAGCTATAAGCACCTCCTCTAAAAGAGCTATTAGCACCTCCTCTAAAAGAGCTTTAAGCACCTCCTCTATAAGGGCTATAAACACCTCCTCTATAAGAGCTTTAAGTATCTCCTCTATAAGAGCTTTAAGTATCTCCTCTATAAGAGCTTTAAGCACCTCCTTTATAAAAGCTATTAGCACCTCCTCTAAGACCTATAAGTACCTTCTCTATAAAAGCTATAAGCACCTCCTCAATAAGAGCTATAAGCACCTCTTCTAAAAGTGCTATTGGCACCTCCTCTATAAAAGCTATAAGCACCTCCTCTAAAAGAGCTATCAGCACCTCCTCTAAGACCTTTAAGCACCTCCTCTATAAGGGCTATAAACACCTCCTCTATAAGAGCTTTAAGTATCTCCTCTATAAGAGCTTTAAGCACCTCCTTTATAAAAGCTATTAGCACCTCCTCTAAGACCTATAAGTACCTTCTCTATAAAAGCTATAAGAACCTCCTCAATAAGAGCTATAAGCACCTCTTCTAAAAGTGCTATTGGCACCTCCTCTATAAAAGCTATAAGCACCTCCTCTAAAAGAGCTATCAGCACCTCCTCTAAGACCTTTAAGCACCTCCTCTAAAAGAGCTACCAGCACCTCCTCTATAAGAGCTATAAGCACCTCCTCTATAAGAGCTTTAAGCACCTCCTCTATAAGGGCTATAGACACCTCCTCTATAAGAGCTTTAAGTATCTCCTCTATAAGAGCTTTAAGCACCTCCTTCATAAAAGCTATAAGCACCTCCTCAATAAGAGCTATAAGCACCTCCTCTAAAAGAGCTATTAGCACCTCCTCCATAAGAGCTATTAGCACCTCCTCTAAGAGCTATAAGCACCTCTTCTGTAAGACCTATAAGTACCTTCTCTATAAAAGCTATAAGCACCTCCTCAATAAGAGCTATAAGCACCTCCTCTAAAAGAGCTATTAGCACCTCCTCTATAAGAGCTATAAGCACCTCCTCTAAAAGAGCTTTAAGCACCTCCTCTATAAGGGCTATAAACACCTCCTCTATAAGAGCTTTAAGTATCTCCTCTATAAGAGCTTTAAGCACCTCCTTTATAAAAGCTATCAGCACCTCCTCTAAGAGCTATAAGCACCTCTTCTGTAAGACCTATAAGTACCTTCTCTATAAAAGCTATAAGCACCTCCTCAATAAGAGCTATAAGCACCTCTTCTAAAAGTGCTATTGGCACCTCCTCCATAAGAGCTATAAGCACCTCCTCTAAAAGAGCTATCAGCACCTCCTCTAAGACCTATAATTACCTTCTCTATAAAAGCTATAAGCACCTCCTCTAAAAGAGCTATCAGCACCTCCTCTAAGACCTTTAAGCACCTCCTCTAAAAGAGCTATCAGCACCTCCTCTAATATATATAAGCACATCCTCTCTAAGACCTTTAAGCACCTCCTCTAAAAGAGCTATCAGCACCTCCTCTAATAGATATAAGCACATCCTCTATAAGACCTTTAAGCACCTCCTCTAAGAGCTATAAGCACCTCCTCTATAAGAGCTTTAAGCACCTCCTCTAAGAGCTATAAGCACCTCCTCAATAAGAGCTATAAGCACCTCCTCTATTAGAGTTATTAGCACCTCCTCTAGGACCTTTAAGCACCTCCTCTAAAAGAGCTATCAGCACCTCCTCTAAGAGCTATAAGCACCTCCTCTATAAGAGCTATAAGCACCTCCTTTGAGAGCATGACGTACACTGTTAACCCAGCCCTCCTGAATTTAAAGGGCTCATATCAGGCAGACCCTGTCTGTTGTGATGATGTCACATTGTCCTATTTGGCCTGCAGCACCCATTTACACTGGAATGTCAATAAGGGTGGACATGAAGCACAGCCAATCAGACCAGAGCTCATTTACATATATCAGCCTTAAAGGCACAGCAGCCTGTTTGGTGGTGGGGTGAGGAGAGGCTGGGGAGCTGGGCCGTGACCAGTTTCCTGTTGTTTACCTGTTTACTGCTCCTTCATATGAGCAGGGTGTCCACCACGGCAGCTCCTCACAGGTGCAGCGTTACCTGAGCCTGCTGAGCCGTTTCAGAGCTGGGATGATGGATCGCCTGCAGAGCCGTATACATGTACACTGATAAATATAGGCCCCCAGCGCAGTGCTCATCATCAGCCCTGCACCTGCAGCCGCCTCATCACATTCAGCGGGTACCTGCCCTCTCCCCTGCGTGTTCACTCTGGTCCACTCAGTACCAGAATCGGTCCAAACCCGGTCGGGATTATTAATCTGCTTCTGCAGACACTGCCAGAGACTGTAACCTGTATGTAGACTGTGATGCCGTAATGAGGAGAGTTCAGTACCTAGAACCTCCACAGTGTGAACCTCAAACACTGTCGCTCCTCCTTTAAATCCAAATCCTGCATCTCTAAAAGAGGACAGGAAAACAGGCCCAGTCCCAAATCCTACACGGTTACGGAACAGACTCATTAATATTCACACCCCCAACATTTACATACAACCACAGCAGAGCTACAGAACCAGCATGGCGGACTACGTGGAGAACTCCAGCGTTCCAGACTGGGAAGGATCCCACCTGTCAGCGGTACATGGTGGATGTTCATCTTTAAACCCCGCCTGAAGTTCTTCCTGTTCACCAGCTTCCTAATCCAATGTTCCGTTCCACCTTAAATACTGCAGCCTGTACAGGCACCATAATGTCCTAGAGCTCCATTTAAGGTGGAACAGAGAATTCCCCAAACCAGCTGGAGAACAGGAACTCCAGCTCCACATCTTTAACAGGATCCCGGAACACCTTTAATCCTGCAGTCTGCACATTCCACTCCGGACAGATTCCCAAACCTCTCTGGACAATATGGAGCAGCTCCGCTCAGCGCCTGACCCTGAAGAGACTGAAGAGAGGAGCAGCTCCACCTTTACTAGCACCACCACCCCAACAGCAGCCTGTAAGTAGCAGCCATGCTGTGTGATTGTATCCGTGTGTGGCGGTTGGAGCAGATCATGTTAAACTGAGAGCTCCATAGTGAGGATCAACTTTAATCTACTGTGTGTTGGTGTCCAGATGGAGCCAGTAGCTAGCACAGGGAACGCTAGCTACTAGCATGCCAGGTAACTAGCATAGCTAACTAAATCAAATAAGGGCGAAGCTTATTTACACAGAGGCTCATTTTATTTAGTCTATTTCCACATAGTGCTTCTGTCTGATCATTGAGGGGCGGGGTTATGCTGGAAACCCACCGATCAGAGCTAAATATTCATGAGCTCACCGACAAAGGGGAAACGGCTTGTTTCATTATAGAACCGGATTATATGGGCGCAGTGTTTAAGGCAGTTTAGGGCAGAGTAATGACCTCCTGTTCTTCACCGCTGATGCTACACTGGTGTCAGAAGTGAGTGGTGTTAGGTGTGTAGCTCCGGCCTAAAGTTCCCCTTACAGCCGCCCACTAACTATCTTACAGGACTACCAGATCTTTACACACCCAGGACATGACCAACAGATCCGTGTGTGGAGGCACCGTCGTCACCGTGGACACATTCGGTCTGTGTTGTCCTCATGTTTGTGGTAGACGGAGAGAGCAGGTCGCTTTGGTTGTGCGTCACAACGTCACAGTGAGACCGACTGAACTCCAGCCAAAGTTAATCTGACCTGATCCACAGCTAATGAGGCAAGCAGACGGAGCCTGCTCCCATTCATACGCTCCCTCTCTCTCTCTCTCTCTCTCTCTCTCTCTCTCTCTCTCTCCCTCTCTCCCTCCCTCTCTCTCTCTCTCCCTCCCTCTCTCCCTCCCTCTCTCTCGCTCTCCCTCCCTCTCTCTCTCTCTCCCTTCCTCTCTCTCTCTCTCTCTCTCTCTCTCAGATGTAGGTCAGTAGAGGGAACTGAGTCACTGTTAGTTAGTTTGGAGGGAACAGCGCTGCAGCACCGAGGGAAACACTCGGAAAACCAAACCGGTGAGTTACTTCATACTGAGCGCAGGGAATCTGCATCTTTAGGAACTCTGGGTCTGTAGGAACTCTGGGTCTTTAGGAACTCTCCATCTATATGAACTCTGCGTCTTTAGGAATTCTGCGTCTTTAGGAACTCTGTGTATAGGAATTCTGTGTCTGTAGGAACTCTCCATCTATAGGAACTCTGTATCTGCAGGAAATTTGTGTTTGCAAGAACTCTGTGTTTATAGGAACTCTGTGTTTATAGGAACTCTGTGTTTATAGGAATTCTGTGTTTATAGGAACTCTGTGTATATAGGAACTCTGTGTTTATAGGAACTCTGTGTTTATAGGAACTCTGTGTTTATAGGAATTCTGTGTTTATAGGAACTCTGTGTATATAGGGACTCTGTGTTTATAGGAACTCTGTGTATATAGGAACTCTGTGTATATAGGAACTCTGTGTATATAGGGACTCTGTGTATATAGGAACTCTGTGTATATAGGGACTCTGTGTATATAGGAACTCTGTGTATATAGGAACTCTGTGTATATAGGGACTCTGTGTTTATAGGAACTCTGTGTCTATAGGAACTCTGTGTATATAGGGACTCTGTGTTTATAGGAACTCTGTGTTTATAGGAATTCTGTGTTTATAGGAACTCTGTGTTTATAGGAACTCTGTGTTTATGGGAACTCTGTGTTTATGGGGACTCTGTGTATATAGGGACTCTGTGTTTATGGGGACTCTGTGTCTATAGGGACTCTGTGTTTATAGGGACTCTGTGTCTTTAAGGACTCTGTGTATATAGGGACTCTGTGTATATAGGAACTCTGTGTATATAGGAACTCTGTGTATATAGGGACTCTGTGTTTATAGGAACTCTGTGTTTATAGGAACTCTGTCTATAGGAATTCTGTGTATATAGGAACTCTGTGTATATAGGGACTCTGTGTATATAGGAACTCTGTGTATATAGGGACTCTGTGTATATAGGGACTCTGTGTTTATAGGGACTCTGTGTCTATAGGGACTCTGTGTATATAAAGAATCTGTGTCTATATGGACTCTGTGTATATAAGGAATCTGTGTCTATAGGGACTCTGTGTCTATAGGGACTCTGTGTCTATAGGGACTCTGTGTATATAGGGACTCTGTGTCTATAGGAATTCTGTGTTTATGGGAATTCTTTGTGTTTATGGGAATTCTTTGTGTTTATATGTATATTTCTGTATCAGCTATGAATGGGTCTGAAACAGACGTTATTCAGCCTCCACAGGTTAGCCTGTTTCCCTGAAGGGGGTGTTTAGAAGATCATGTGCATCTGCAGCTTCAGATTAAAAACTTACAACAATAAAATAATAATCACACTGTAGAACAACTCAGCGCTCGGTAACCATAACGATAAACATCTTCACGTTTTAACTATACCAGTGGAGGACTACCGCACTGCAACTATAGCGATCAATCACTACCACATTACAACCATTACAATCACCACCACACTGCAATCATAACGATCAATCACCACCACACTGCAACCATAATGATCAATCACCACCACACTGCAACCATAACGATCAATCACCACCACACTGCAATCATAACGATCAATCACCACCACACTGCAACCATAACAATCAATCACCACCACACTGCAATCATAACGATCAATCACCACCACACTGCAACCATAACGATCAATCACCACCACACTGCAACCATAACGATCAATCACCACCACACTGAAACCAAACAATCACTAGCACACTGCAACCATAGCAATCCATCACTACCACACTAAAACATAATGATCATTACCTCACTGCAGCCATAACGATCAATCATTACTGCACTGCAACCACAACAATGGAGCCCTCCTGCACTGTAATTATAACAATGAAGGAGTACTGCACGCCATACTATAACCATAACTACAATAACAGACCTCTATCACACAACCAGTATAATTATACCCCTTATGAAACGATAATATATGGCAATGTATTGGAAAATATAGTGCAATATATTAAATAATACAATGTCATATATGGGAAACAAGTGCATATATTTTGCATATATTTATATAGTGATAAATATATTACAATAGATTGTATAATAAATAAGGAATTGCCGCTTTTCATATATTGTATGTATGGTAGTATAATATATATTTACTTATATATTGTAATATATTTCATTTTATATGTTATAGACATCATATGTATTTCTCCATATGTGTTTGCATATATGATGATATATATAGTTTTATATGTGAGAATATTATCATACATACATGTGGCAATATACAGTATGTATATATTCTCACATAAGGAGAAATACATATGACGTCTATCACATATAACATGAAATATATTACAATATATAAGTAAATATATATTATACTACCATACATACAATATATGAAAAGCGGCAATTCCTTATTTATTATACAATCTATTGTAATATATTTATCACTATATAAATATATGCAAAATATATGCAGTTGTTTCCCATATATGACATTGTATTATTTAATATATTGCACTATATTTTCCAATACATTGCCATATATTATCGTTTCATAAGGGAGACCACTACCATACCATAACAACTGAACACTGTACCACCACGACTAGATCACCGTCTGTTAGGTGTACTGTAACCTGCTGAAAGTTAATTTTACTAATAAAGCCTTAATATGGATTCTGAGCATTCTTCTCGATCTGATTGGTCAGCAAATTTCAGAAGCGCCCACTACCCCGTGACACTACCCCATGATTTCGACACGTCTCCGTCACCCGGTGTAGGTGTTTGAGGTGTGATGATTCTATGAATATCCTGGTGTCTTTCAGCACATGAACATGAGCAGCATGTTTATCCGGAGGCCATTCCTGTAACCCAACTCCGGAGTGTTTACTAAGCTGGTGCTGTTGCTCAACGCTGTATGTGTTTTTAACTCCGGAGTGTTTACGGAGTTAGATTGGTCTCAGGTGCGAGAATATCCGATCATCTCCAGACTGTAGGCCTCGGCCCTCCACCATGATGAAAGGACGGTTTCACTTTACATCACAGCAGCGAGGAGCTTACTTCCGGGTGGGTAACGCAGGCAGTGCTCCATGGATACAGCAGGACTGTGTACCAATCCTGTGGTTATTTTACCAGGATACTAGAAACACACAAATCTTCCCAGATCAACAACCTCACAACCTAGTGTGGATCATTTACACCAGACACACCAGTGTTATGTATTGGGTTTGACTGTTTAGCTAAATGAGGTAAGCGCCCTGCAGACATGCAAGTAATCAGCGCCAGTGGTGCGTCCCAGTTTTAGGTTCCTGAGATACGTAAATAAAGTATGGTTATTGCGCAACTTTCGTTTCCTGGAATGATTCCTGCTTAATTCCACCAAATATATTACACCTGCACCTGAGTTTAATGTAGAGATATTCACCTTATAAAGATATTTATACATATACACACTGCAGAAACAAGAACCCAAACAGGAACCAACTAAACTTACGGTTCTGTTGTGCATTCCCCACCTGCTCGAGAAACAGAACCATTATAATCACCCTGATTAACCTCTTTACTGCTCATTTCTGTCCCTCTAAAGCAGCTAACCAGGCTAGTTACTTGACATTTAGCTTATTAGCTACAATGGACTGATATACTGCTCTACTCTGCACGCACGCACACACACACACACGCGTCTACATGTACACAGTCACACATGTACATTAACACAGAACCGTGTGGAGAACCAAACCCAGCTTTTATTTTTCTCTGTTGAGTGATAATATGAGCAGAAACACTCATTCTGTGGTTGTTAGCATAAGCGCTAACAGCGTTAGCTTCTCCTAGCTGGTCTCCTGAGGTAGTAATGCTCTCTGCAGAGTAATAACTCTACACATACGGATCAGAACATCATCATCCCGTCCTAGTTTACACTCTGGAGCTCTTACTGGAGTATCATAGTGCTGGTGGAGCTTCATCTCCGTCTGGAGAGTAAAGGATTCACTACACTGGGATTAGCTTCAGCTGCTAACGCTAGCTAAACACAGAGGTCCTCAGTGAGGCTAATCCAGCAGCTCTACCTGCTTTAGGAAGCTGGAAAACTGGAAAAATGGGAAATGGAAAATGATTACATACTCTGGAATATTTAACATAACAGCCTTAAACACAACATAATCTGATTGTCAGAGTAAAGGATTTACTACACTGGGATTAGCTTCAGCTGCTAATATTAGCTAAACACAGAGGAAGCAGGAAAACGGGGAACACTGAGGTAAATCCATTATATGCTCTGGAATATTTGACATTACAGCCTCAAACACAACACAATTTGAGTGTAATGGAGAACGATTTATATTTTATTTTAAATTATGGTATAAATTAAGCTAGTCCATTCTAACTGGGTGTGGCCTCTCCACCCGGAAGTGTATCGAATCTCTTTGTTTACATTGAGTTATTAATTCTCTTGTGTTCAGTTAGCTGGAGGAAAATACGTACACCTTAACGAAGGCAGTACAAGCATGTACTGAGACAGCATGGGGGCTTAGGATCAAGAAGAATGTTCTAACAACCCCCATTAAAAAGGTTCTGCTGGGTTCTGTGGGTGTCCAGTAGTCAGTGATGGTGTTCTGTGTGGTCCTGATGGGTTGATATCCCAGTGTTAAGGGTCCTAATGGTTTAACTGGTGTTCTGGAACAAAGTCCAGTTTCATTTCATAGACCCTAACAGGGTCTAAAGGTACACCAATTTAATTCTATGCTGGTTTAAGCTGGTACTGGTTTCGATGGTTCCCCGGTCTGGTGATGCTGGTTGACCAGCATACCAGCATCCAGAACAACATATGCTTGAAAGCCAGTAGGCTATAGACAGCTCCTCACCAGCCGGGTGTTGTTTTGTGTTTCCACTCTGGTGAAGACTTCAGTGATCCCGAAGGAAATCGCAGACCGTGTAGCTTTGCCGAACTTTGCGATGTGTATGTTTGTATACGTGTTGATTTGACAGTGCTGCCAGTGTTAGCTGCTAAGCACACATAGCTAAGATGGCTCATCAGCCAATTTGGCCACTTCAGGCTTAATAGCGGCAAAGACAATCAAATCACTAATCACAGTGATGTAATGATCAGTGATCGTCAGCTAATGTTCGTGAGCTCGGCTCCGGTGACTCCAGGCTGTTTACGGACCCGGTGCTGTTGCTTCATGCGGGTCTGGTGTGATTACTGAGTTGGTGCTGTTGCTCAACAGTGGGAGTGTTTGTGTGTCCAGCAGGACACACCGCGGGACAGGCCAGGTCACCCCATCCCCCCATCGGCTGGTGTTTATAGGTCGTACGGCTGCTGCAGTATTCAGGACGGGGATCCACATAATTGGTCCCTAATTGGCTCTCGTGTCTGAGGGCCTTACCGGCCGCACAGAGAACCAGTTCAGAGGAGAGCAGCTGCTCCTGGACAGAGCTGGACAGACATGTGTAGACGTCGGGCATTAGCCTTTGTTTATATGAGTAAAATTAAAAACTGGTTTATGTATTTAATAAAGGACTGAATGAGATCGTGTGCGGAAGTGACAGTGTTCTGGAATGCACTGTGCGTGTGAATTGATCAGCTTTATTGATTAGGACTTGATTGATTTATTGATTTTATTGATTAGGACTTTAATTAGAGTTGATACTGGGGCAGGAGATCATTTACATATTTTTATAAAAGGGATTATATAATTAATGAATATCTACAAATATAAACTAGATACTGGCATCCCAGGTGGTACCTGTGGTCTTGCTAGGCAGTTGCTATGGTATTAGTAGATGGTTGCTATGGTATCCCAGGTGGTTCCTGTGGTCTTGCTAGGCAGTTGCTATGGTATTGGTAGATGGTTGCTATGGTATCCCAGGTGGTTTTCTATAGTGTTGTTAGGTAGTTGCTGCGATGTGTCAGGTGTTGCATATGTGTCCCAGGTGACTGCTATAATTTTCACTAGGCAGTTGCTAAGGTGTTGCTAGATGGTTGATATGGTATCCCAGGTGGTACCTGTGGTCTTGCTAGGCAGTTGCTATGGTATTGGTAGATGGTTGCTATGGTATCCCAGGTGGTTCCTGTGGTCTTGCTAGGCAGTTGCTATGGTATTGGTAGATGGTTGCTATGGTATCCCAGGTGGTACCTGTGGTCTTGCTAGGCAGTTGCTATGGTATTGGTAGATGGTTGCTATGGTATCCCAGGTGGTTCCTGTGGTCTTGCTAGGCAGTTGCTATGGTATTGGTAGATGGTTGCTATGGTATCCCAGGTGGTTCCTGTGGTCTTGCTAGGCAGTTGCTATGGTATTGGTAGATGGTTGCTATGGTATCCCAGGTGGTACCTGTGGTCTTGCTAGGCAGTTGCTATGGTATTGGTAGATGGTTGCTATGGTATCCCAGGTGGTTCCTGTGGTCTTGCTAGGCAGTTGCTATGGTATTGGTAGATGGTTGCTATGGTATCCCAGGTGGTTCCTGTGGTCTTGCTAGGCAGTTGCTATGGTATTGGTAGATGGTTGCTATGGTATCCCAGGTGGTACCTGTGGTCTTGCTAGGCAGTTGCTGTGGTATTGGTAGATGGTTGCTATGGTATCCCAGGTGGTACCTGTGGTCTTGCTAGGCAGTTGCTATGGTATTGGTAGATGGTTGCTATGGTATCCCAGGTGGTTCCTGTGGTCTTGCTAGGCAGTTGCTATGGTATTGGTAGATGGTTGCTATGGTATCCCAGGTGGTTCCTGTGGTCTTGCTAGGCAGTTGCTGTGGTATTGGTAGATGGTTGCTATGGTATCCCAGGTGGTACCTGTGGTCTTGCTAGGCAGTTGCTATGGTATTGGTAGATGGTTGCTATGGTATCCCAGATGGTTCCTGTGGTCTTGCTAGGCAGTTGCTGTGGTATTGGTAGATGGTTGCTATGGTATCCCAGGTGGTTCCTGTGGTCTTGCTAGGCAGTTGCTGTGGTATTGGTAGATGGTTGCTATGGTATCCCAGGTGGTACCTGTGGTCTTGCTAGGCAGTTGCTATGGTATTGGTAGATGGTTGCTATGGTATCCCAGGTGGTTCCTGTGGTCTTGCTAGGCAGTTGCTGTGGTATTGGTAGATGGTTGCTATGGTATCCCAGGTGGTACCTGTGGTCTTGCTAGGCAGTTGCTATGGTATTGGTAGATGGTTGCTATGGTATCCCAGGTGGTTCCTGTGGTCTTGCTAGGCAGTTGCTGTGGTATTGGTAGATGGTTGCTATGGTATCCCAGGTGGTTCCTGTGGTCTTGCTAGGCAGTTGCTATGGTATTGGTAGATGGTTGCTATGGTATCCCAGGTGGTTTCCATAGTGTTGTTAGGTAGTTGCTGCGATGTGTCAGGTGTTGCTTATGTGTCCCAGGTGACTGCTATAATTTTCACTAGGCAGTTGCTAAGGTGTTGCTAGATGGTTGATATGGTATCCCAGGTGGTTGCTATAGTGTTCCCAAGCAGTTGCTGTGATGTATCTGGTGGTTCCTAACGTGTCCCCGGTAATTGCTATATTGTTGCTAGGCAGTTGCTGTGATGTCTCAGGTGGTTGCTAAGCTGCTAGACGGCTGCTATGGTGTGAGGGTTGGTGAATGAGTGGTTGTTGTGGGGTTGCTAAGTGTTTGCTAGGTGTTCAATGGGACTCATTGGGAGGAACGTGTGATAAGTAAACAGGTGAGTCAGTATGGCTGTGGATTAGAATTCCAGATACTTGCACAGGGACACAGTTATGCCGGATCAGGAAAAAGTACTTCCCTAAACTGCTGCACAAAGCATTAACACCACCCTTCACTGGATCTAAGGGTCCGGGCCCAAAGCCTGAACCCCCCAGACCATTCTCGCCCGTCCCCTGCTGGCACTCCGGTAGGGAGCGTTCCCCTGGATTCACGGGTTAAACAGGGAAGTTCTGTGTGTCTCTTTCAGTGATGTCTCGGGAAAGTCCGAGTGGCTGGAATGGGAACAGGAATACAGAGGCCCCTCCTGCTGTGATGACCCTGGAGCCAGCGGAGCGAGGAGTGCAGCTAGCACAGGTAGGCGCGTGTGAGACTGTAAACGTGAGTGGGTAAAGTCAAACCACAAATGAGCTACACAGACGTGTGTCAGTCTGGCCTCTGGTAGGCCTCGTTGTGGTACAGCACTGTCCAAGGCTAAGGACCAACCATCTAAAGGTTCTGCTAAGATCAGGGAATGGGAGACTGGAATGTCACTCGGTCGCACATGTGACGTAGGCAAGGACGGGCCTTACCTCTGTACCTGACTGACCCAACACCACCACTACAGACATCCAGCGAGCAGTGGTGTCCTCCATGAGTCATCCTGTTAGCGCAGCACCATCAGCAGACGGCTGCACCACGCAGGACTACATGCACACAGACCGTTACCACGACTGTCCTTAACACCACGTCACCGTCACCAAAGACTGCAGTGGTGTCGTACCAGACTGTCATGGAGTGACTCAGAATGGCAGCGGGTCATCTTCAGTGACGAGTCCCGCTTTAGTCTTGGTGGAGACGCCCAACGAATCCGTGTGTGGAGGCACCGTGGTCAGCACCAAGATGAACGGTTTGTTGTCACACGTCCAGAAGGCCTGGTGTCCCTCCACCGCCACCCCTACCGCACCATCTGCAGGAACTGTGTGAGGATGTTCAAGCTGCATGGGATGGATTACCACAGGACTCCATCAGGAACCTCTACAGCTCCATACCGAGACGTCTGGCGTGTTGGGTTAGCAAACACGGCGGCCCGACGCCATACTGAGAGACAGACTTCTGTATGTGTAGCTCAATAAATATTGATCATATCAGTCTAAACTTATCATCAGTTATTGATCCTGGTCACCTTTATCCTCCTTCCCAAAGATAAAGTGTGTGTGTGTGTGTGTGTGTGTGTGTGTGTGTGTGTGTGTGTGTGTGTGTGTGTGTGTGTGTGTGTGTGTGTGTGTGTGTGCAGTCACCCTCAGAGCAGTACCAGCCCGCGGAGTGTATTCCCGCTGAGATGCCTCTGGTGGTCCCTGTAACCGGAGAGTCATACTGTCAGTGTCCGACACAAACAGAACTGAACTCACAAACCCAGCTGGACACGGACACACAGGAGTGCACCTGCGGAGAGGACGAGACAGGTGAGCTGTGCATGTCTGTAGTGACCTGAATGTGAGAATTGCCCCTTAGGGATGAGCTGGAGTGATGGAGCTCCACTCAACCCCTTTGGGAGAGGAAACGGTGTGTCTGTTATCATCAGCATTTCTGTAATGGGAGTTTGTGTAAACGATGTAACCACTGACGTACCAGACGTCATGTGTCTGTGCGTAACCTGGTTATGAAGGGGTGGTACCTCAGGGGACGGCTTGGGAACGCCCACACCTGTATAAGCTGTGAGGTGTTATCTAGTGAGTGAGGCTGAACACTGGCCAGGGGGCTCGTGGCAAGGAGACGGGAATTATCGGAGTCTGAACGAGGCATGGCGGTGGGTGCCAGACGGAAGGGATTACCAGAGTTACCTGGAGTACAACACGGAGAGCATTACCACACACAGTGGACAGCGCAGTGACCGCCCACAGCGTCTGCCTAGAACTGAACAGACGAGCGACTCTGGAAGAGACCACACCCACATTCCGTACACACACACCCCGCAGGTCAGTGCACCGTTCTTTAGCCTCCATGGGATACGGGAGCGGAACACCCACCAGAGCGCCTCTGTTAACACCACCACACCGGAGACAGCGCCTCACCAGGGCTCGTGAGGTTGCTAACTGTTTGTGACAGAGACGCAGTCCATTCACAACCGAGATCCTGCACCTACAACTACCACGGAGCTGTGGGCGGCTATCCAGACAGCATGGCTCATCGTGCACACAGACAGGATGCTGTCAAAGCCAGGTGGATAAGGGGATGACTCGGACAGATGAGCTAGCTTGCTAGGTTAGCCATGGCTTGGTAAGGCCTGTGATGCTTCACAATGTGGCGAATTAATCTGCTCTAATAAATTCAGATCTGTGTGTGTGTGTCTCTGTGTGCGGTTCTGTGTGTGTGTGTCTGTGTGTCTCTGTGTGCGGTTCTGTGTGTGTGTGTCTCTGTGTGCGGTTCTCTGTGTGTGTGTGTGTGTCTCTGTGTGCGGTTCTGTGTGTGTGTGTGTGTGTGTGTGTGTGTGTGTGTGTCTCTGTGTGTGTGTGTGTGTCTCTGTGCGGTTCTGTGTGTGTGTGTGTGTGTCTGTGTGTGTCTCTGTGTGCGGTTCTGTGTGTGTGTGTGTGTGTCTCTGTGTGCGGTTCTGTGTGTGTGTGTGTCTGTGTGTGTGTGTGTGTGTGTGTCTCTGTGTGCGGTTCTGTGTGTGTGTGTGACTCTGTGTGCGGTTCTGTGTGTGTGTGTGTGTGTGTCTGTGTGTGTCTCTGTGTGCGGTTCTGTGTGTGTGTTTGTGTCTCTGTGTGCGGGTCTGTGTGTGTGTGTGTGTCTCTGTGTGCGGTTCTGTGTGTGTGTGTCTCTGTGTGCGGTTCTGTGTGTGTGTTTGTGTCTCTGTGTGCGGTTCTGTGTGTGTGTGTGTCTGTGTGTCTCTGTGTGCGGTTCTGTGTGTGTGTGTGTCTCTGTGTGCGGTTCTGTGTGTGTGTGTGTCTCTGTGTGCGGTTCTGTGTGTGTGTGTCTCTGTGTGCGGTTCTGTGTGTGTGTGTGTGTGTCTCTGTGTGCGGTTCTGTGTGTGTGTGTCTCTGTGTGCGGTTCTGTGTGTGTGTGTGTCTCTGTGTGCGGTTCTGTGTGTGTGTGTGTGTGTGTGTGTCTCTGTGTGCGGTTCTGTGTGTGTGTGTGTGTGTGTCTCTGTGTGCGGTTCTGTGTGTGTGTGACTCTGTGTGCGGTTCTGTGTGTGTGTGTGTGTCTGTGTGTGTGTGTGTGTCTCTGTGTGCGGTTCTGTGTGTGTGTTTGTGTCTCTGTGTGCGGTTCTGTGTGTCTGTGTGTGTGTCTGTGTGTCTCTGTGTGCGGTTCTGTGTGTGTGTGTGTGTCTCTGTGTGCGGTTCTGTGTGTGTGTGTCTCTGTGTGCGGTTCTGTGTGTGTGTGTCTCTGTGTGCGGTTCTGTGTGTGTGTTTGTGTCTCTGTGTGCGGTTCTGTGTGTGTGTGTCTCTGTGTGTGGTTCTGTGTGTGTGTGTCTCTGTGTGCGGTTCTGTGTGTGTGTGTCTCTGTGTGCGGTTCTGTGTGTGTGTGTGTCTCTGTGTGCGGTTCTGTGTGTGTGTGTCTCTGTGTGCGGTTCTGTGTGTGTGTGTGTGTGTCTCTGTGTGCGGTTCTGTGTGTGTGTCTCTGTGTGCGGTTCTGTGTGTGTGTGTGTCTCTGTGTGCGGTTCTGTGTGTGTGTGTGTGTCTCTGTGTGCGGTTCTGTGTGTGTGTGTGTGTGTGTGTGTGTGTGTGTGTGTGTGTCTCTGTGTGCGGTTCTGTGTGTGTGTGTGTCTCTGTGTGCGGTTCTGTGTGTGTGTGTGTGTGTCTCTGTGTGCGGTTCTGTGTGTGTGTGTGTCTCTGTGTGTGTGTGTCTGTGTGTGTGTGTGTCTCTGTGTGCGGTTCTGTGTGTGTGTGTCTCTGTGTGCGGTTCTGTGTGTGTGTGTGTCTCTGTGTGCGGTTCTGTGTGTGTGTGTGTCTCTGTGTGCGGTTCTGTGTGTGTGTGTGTGTGTGTCTCTGTGTGCGGTTTTGTGTGTGTGTGTGTCTCTGTGTGCGGTTCTGTGTGTGGTTCTGTGTGTGTGTGTGTCTCTGTGTGCGGTTCTGTGTGTGTGTGTCTCTGTGTGCGGTTCTGTGTGTGTGTGTGTGTCTCTGTGTGCGGTTCTGTGTGTGTGTGTGTGTGTGTGTGTGTGTCTCTGTGTGCGGTTCTATGTGTGTGTGTGTGTGTGTGTCTCTGTGTGCGGTTTTGTGTGTGTGTGTGTCTCTGTGTGCGGTTCTGTGTGTGGTTCTGTGTGTGTGTGTGTCTCTGTGTGCGGTTCTGTGTGTGTGTGTGTTTCTCTGTGTGCGGTTCTGTGTGTGTGTGTGTCTGTGTGTGTGTGTGTCTCTGTGTGCGGTTCTGTGTGTGTGTGTGTGTGTCTCTGTGTGCGGTTCTGTGTGTGTGTGTGTGTCTCTGTGTGCGGTTCTGTGTGTGTGTGTGTGTGTGTCTCTGTGTGCGGTTCTGTGTGTGTGTGTGTGTGTGTCTCTGTGTGCGGTTCTGTGTGTGTGTGTGTGTCTCTGTGTGCGGTTCTGTGTGTGTGTGTGTTGCAGGTTGTGTGTGGGCCTGGGATGAGGAGTATAAATCCCCTGCAGTGTTTCTGAGCTGCTCTAACAGGAAGGTGAGTTTTCACCCTGACTACAGCTGCGGCACAGCGGCCATCCGCGGGTCGGCGGAGCTACGGCACGGTCAGCACTTCTGGGAAGTCAAGATGACCTCACCTGTGTACGGCACTGACATGGTGAGATACAGATACAGATATCCGAGGTGCAGCCGCGCCGTGTGTGACTGTAGTTTAGGACTGGAGGCGGATTAGCATGGTGCTAGCTGCTTTATGGAGAGCTCCATCTCGCACCACGTCATCATAGTCTGAAATGACTCTGTGTGTAGATGGTGGGGATTGGAACACCGGAGGTGAACCTGGCTCAGTTCAGACACAGTTTCTGCAGCATGCTCGGAGCAGACGCCCACAGCTGGGGGCTCTCCTACACAGGTAAACACCCCAGGTCATGTGACCTGTCTCTTTCCTACCTTTATAACTAATAGTAGTAAATTAGCATGATGCTTCACAGAGTCAGGTTATCTTTCGCTTGGTGGTTAGCTTACGCTTGGTGGTTATCTTTCTCTTGGTGGTTAGCTTTAGCTTGGTGGTTAGCTTGCGCTGGGTGGTTAGCTTTCACTGGGCGGTTATCTTACACTTGGTGGTTATCTTTCTCTTGGTGGTTAGCTTTAGCTGGGTGGTTAGCTTTCACTGGGCGGTTAGCTTACGCTTGGTGGTTAGCTTTCACTGGGCAGTTAGCTTACGCTTGGTGGTTATCTTTTTCTTGGCGGTTAGCTTTAGCTTGGTGGTTAGCTTTCACTGGGCGGTTAGCTTACGCTTGGTGGTTATCTTTCTCTTGGCGGTTAGCTTTAGCTTGGTGGTTAGCTTTCGCTTGGTGGTTATCTTTCTCTTGGTGGTTAGCTTTAGCTTGGTGGTTAGCTTTCGCTTGGTGGTTATCTTTCTCTTGGTGGTTAGCTTTAGCTTGGTGGTTAGCTTGCGCTGGGTGGTTAGCTTGCGCTGGGTGGTTAGCTTTCACTGGGCGGTTATCTTACGCTTGGTGGTTATCTTACGCTTGGCGGTTAGCTTTAGCTGGGTGGTTAGCTTTCACTGGGCGGTTAGCTTTCACTGGGCGGTTAGCTTACGCTTGGTGGTTAGCTTTCACTGGGCGGTTAGCTTACGCTTGGTGGTTATCTTTCTCTTGGCGGTTAGCTTTAGCTTGGTGGTTAGCTTTCACTGGGCGGTTAGCTTACGCTTGGTGGTTATCTTTCTCTTGGCGGTTAGCTTTAGCTTGGTGGTTATCTTTCTCTTGGCGGTTAGCTTTAGCTTGGTGGTTAGCTTTCGCTTGGTGGTTAGCTTTAGCTTGGTGGTTAGTTTTCACTGGGCGGTTAGCTTTCACTGGGCGGTTAGTTTTCGCTTGGTGGTTATCTTTCTCTTGGCAGTTAGCTTTAGCTTAGTGGTTAGCTTTCGCTGGGTGGTTAGCTTTCGCTGGGTGGTTAGCTTTAGCTTGGTGGTTAGCTTTAGCTGGGTGGTTAGCTTTCACTGGGCGGTTGGCTTTCGCCTTGGTGGTTATCTTTCTCTTGGCAGTTAGCTTTAGCTTAGTGGTTAGCTTTCGCTGGGCAGTTAGCTTTCTCTCTCTAAGTTTCTCCAACTTATCTGACACAGAGAGATTGTTGGGGGGACAGTTTTGTGAAAGCTGTGTGGGTGGAATAGGCATGATCTCAAACGGGTTTCATGAATATAACAGCCAGTTCGATGTTCTCCAGTTCTGCAGTACCCGAGCAGACGTCTGTAACGGCTGTACTGGGAGGTGTGTACTGGGATTGTTGGTTTCCTGAAACCGGTAATGTGATCTTCTGGTTTGTAGGTCTTCTGCACCATAAAGGATCAAAGATCAGTTTTTCTCCTCGGTTCGGCCAGGGTTCCATTATTGGGCTTCACCTGGACACTTGGCATGGAACTCTAACCTTCTACAAGAATCGCCGGTGGATCGGTAAGACGGTCACACACATCATGCCCAAAAGTACCAACACAGCTTATACGGTATAATCCCCAGTAGAACTGTACTGACCCGGGAACGGGATGCTCTGGACGAGCCCCATTCCAAACCAATAGAGCCCTCCAGCACTGGCCTGTGGAGCAGTGGGATGAGCTGGAGTGATTCAGAACTAATCATCCAACACCTCACCTCACAAATGCTCTAGAGAACTACACTATATTGCCAAAAGTATTCACTCCCCCATCCAAATAATTTAATCCAGGTGTTCCAGTCACTTCCATGGCCACAGGTGTATAAACCCGAGCACCTAGACATGCAGACGGCTCCTACAGACGTTAGTGAGAGAACGGGTCGCTCTCAGGAGCTCAGTGAACTCCAGCGTGGTACCGTGATAGGATCCACCTGTGCTACAAGTCCAGTGGTGAAATTCCCCCCTACTAAATATTCCACAGTCCACTGTCAGTGGGATTAGAACACAGTGGGAGTGATCGGGAACGACAGCAGCTCAGACAGGAAGTGTTAGACGACGTACAATGACAGAGCGGGGTCAGCGGATGCTGAGTGTCATAGGTCACAGAGGTCACCAACTTTCTGCAGAGCCCCTTCCTGTTCCAACATGACCGCACACCAGTGCACAGAGCAAGCTCCATAAAGACATGGATGAGCGAGTCTGGTGTGGAGGAACTGGACTGGCCTGCACAGAGTCCTGACCTCCACCCGATAGAACACCTTTGGGATGAATTAGAGCGGAGACTGAGAGCCAGGCCTTCTCGTCCAACACCAGTGTGTGACCTCACACATGTGCTTCTGTAAGAATGGTCAGGAATTCCCATAACCACATTCCTAACCTTGTGGAAAGAATTCCCAGAAGAGATGGAGCTGGTGTAGCTGTAAAGGGTGGAGCATCATATTACACCCTATGGATTAGGAATGGGATGTAGCTCAGGTTCATATGCGGGTGAGGACAGAGGAGCGAACACTTTTGGCAGTACAGTGCATGTCTGATATGGTTGGTGGCACTGGGTGGAGTTTCCCTGATGTAAGATGTACCTTTTCCCAGGTGTAGCTGCTACGGGGCTTCGGAATAAGTCCTTCTACCCGATGGTGTGCTCCACTGCGGCTAAGAGCAGCATGAAGGTGATCAGCTCAGTCTCCACCCCCACCTCCCTGCAGTACCTGTGCTGCAGTAACCTGCGCAGGTACCTGCCGGACGCTCTGGACGCCCTCTCTGCTCTGCCCATACCCCCGGGCCTAAAGCTTCAGCTCCGCCAGCAGCTTGGCTGGGTGCTCAGGCTCAGAGGGCCTGAGGCGTCCACACGCACCTATCCTGAAGATCGCCACACACCGTATCAGAGCCCTCACCTAGACTCCGCCTCCTTAACCCCTGCGGAGACATACCTGACCTCTCATCCTGACTCCGCCTCCTTAACCCCTGCAAAGACGTACCTGACCTCTCATCCTGACTCCAACTCCTTCACACCTGCAGACACATACCTGACCTCTCATCCTGACTCCGCCTCCTTCACACCTGCAGACACATACCTGACCTCTCATCCTGACTCCACCCCCTTTACACCTGCAGACACATACCTGACCTCTCATCCTGACTCCGCCTCCTTCACACCTGCAGACACATACCTGACCTCTCATCCTGACTCCGCCTCCTTTACACCTGCAGACACATACCTGACCTCTCATCCTGACTCCGCCTCCTTTACACCTGCAGACACATACCTGACCTCTCATCCTGACTCCGCCTCCTTTACACCTGCAGACACATACCTGACCTCTCATCCTGACTCCGCCTCCTTCACACCTGCAGACACATACCTGACCTCTCATCCTGACTCCGCCTCCTTCACACCTGCAGACACATACCTGACCTCTCATCCTGACTCCGCCTCCTTCACACCTGCAGACACACACCTGACCTCTCATCCTGACTCTGTCTCTTTCCTTGACGATGCTACGAGTCCTGACTCTGCCTATTGCACACCTGGAGACATATGCCTCACCTGCCATCACGACTCCACCTCTTTCCTTGACGATGATGCCGCATACCCTGACTCTGCCTACTGCACACCTGTACACACCACATACCTGTCCTCCCATCCCGACTCATCCACCTCCTGCACGGACATTTCCTTGTACATTGATCCCGATTCGTTCTCCGACCTTGGCTCCTGTTCTGACTCCGCCTCCTGTTCTGACTCCACCTCCTGCCCTTGCTGCGATGCCCCTCTTTCTCTTGTGACCTGCGGCCATGACGACTGCCTCTCTAGTGCCTCCTGCTGCTCAGTCCCTGGCTCCCGCCCCGTCTCCCCTCTGCCTGATCACTCCTACTGCACCACCTCCCCTCTTCCTGAGACCGCCTACGCCAGGCCAAGCACCACCGCCACTGGGAGTGACACAGGCAGCTGCTCTTCGGAAACCTGCCAGAGGAAACAGTGCCGCTGGACATGACATATTAATGGACGTGACAAATTCATACAACACAGGCCAAAAGTTTGGAATGCATGCAGCTAGCTCATCTTATAGAGGACGCTGCGCACAGGATGCGCTCTGTGTGTCGCTGAGCGTCCAGAAATATTTTTAAAAATTGTGACTTAGCACTGTCAGTCCCTCAGCGCGTCCCAGTGTCCAACTCGGTACATTAAACCAAGGCCATGTTGAGAAATGTGCACAGAGAAAGGCAGCCAGTCTAACACCTGCTAGCTCAGCTAGCGTTACTAGCCAAGCCTCTTTGGTAAACAGCCAGTCTGTGTAGAGGTAGTACCTGATCCCCAGCGTGATCCGAGACACTGAACACGCTGTAACGTTCGGTTAACACCAGCAGAGTGTACCTGGTGAACCTAGTGTTTACCTTTATAGCAGTGCTCTGCTAGGTGACCCTACGTAGCACGCCCAGCGAGCAGTCGCCTCAGTGCTTAGTTATACTTCCTCTTGCCTTAATTTTTCCCGTCCATTTCTGTCCCTTGAGCTCCAAATATCACTCTAAAAAACGTTTCTTAACTCATTCGGCCGTCACATGGTTAAAATGTACATTGTAGAAAGCAGTTTCCCCACCAGGGGGCGCCACACAAACATACTCCAAAGGATACATGGTTCCATCTTCCGTGCAGCACAAATCAAAATCAATGCCTCTTTATCACAGCTCAGGACACAAGCCAACAGTCCATAAACAGAAACTTATCAAATCAGTTGTGGCCACAACATAGTAAAGTGTGGGAACAAGATAATTAAGTCCTGACCACAAGTCAAGTGTAGGAATGAAATAATGAAGTTGTGGCCTCATGTTAACAAAGCATTGAAAATTACTGAGTCTTTACTGGAAAACAAGATAAGTTAGTCATGGCCATAAGTTAGTAATGTGCTAGAATGAGACTTTATTGTGGCCACAAGTTAGTAATGTGCAGGAATGAGATAATTACACTGTAGCCATGACCAAGTAAGGATGAGGTAAAAATAAGTTGAGATAATTAGTCAAATTAAGTTCACAACTTTACCGTGTGGGAATGAGATGATTAAGTCATGGCCACAAGTTAGTAAAGAATAAGCATGAGATACATGAGTTTTACTTAGTAAAGCATAAAAACAAGATAAAGCCACACGTTAGTAGAGTTCAGGAACTGGATCATTTAACTGAGGCCCCAAGTGCGATAACTGAGTTTTGCCACTGCTTAGTAAAGTGAGATAACAAGATAGCTGAGGCCACAAGTTAGCAGAGTTCAGGAATGAGATAAATGAGAGGAGGCTACTGGTTAGTAAAGTGTGAGAATGAAATGATTAATCTGTGATGACTGAAGCCTGTGGATGAGATAATTAATGAGATGATTAAATCTGGGACACCGGCTCATAACGTGTGAGAATGAGATAATTACGCTGTGGCTAAATTCTCTGAAGTTATTATCTGACTAGTTAGTAAAGAGGGAGAATAAGACAGTTGAGTCTCTGCTACAACATAGTTAGTGCAAACATGAGATCATTTAGTTGTGGCCACAAGTTAGCAACAATCCGGAACGAAGTAACGATGTTGTGGCCACGACTTAACAAAGCTTGTGAACAAGACAACGACCCTGACTCGGTATGGTGCGAGAACGAGATAGACGGCTCCGCAGTATTCCAGCTTTTGGCCTGCAGTGTGGAAGCCCTACGCTCAGACACTCTTCCTGCTTCAGACTCCGAGGAGCGCCCAAACACCCGTCACCGCACAGACACACCGTTCCAGTTCTTTGATGCGAGTCACTTCCTGTCTTACCTCAGATGGAGCGCATGACTTGAATACACTAAGTAAGTTGCCATATGAGGTCCGTTACTGCTTCTACCTTTGTGTTTTGTGTTCAGCCAATCAGAACAAGCTCCTCCCTCTGTCCTGGGTCAGTCTCAGGGTGCTTTCTTACCGCCAAACTTGAAGATGACGGTTTTTTTACGAACAGTTTGAGAACCGAGTTCTACAGGCGCTACGCTAGGCGCTGTGCACGCCCCCAGTGTTCCAGAGACACTTCTACGTGCGGTGTTTGGAAGAGTTTCCAACGTTACAGGCCGATCTGTTTCTCCGAACACCTTCGAGATCGTAGCTGCTTTGGTTCTACATACACCTCTCCATGCGTAGCCACTTCATTAGGAACACTACCCATCACACACCTCCACCAGGCACGAGCAGGTACATGTAGGTCACTGCTGGACTCAGAGTCATCCGAGGCCAAACCTCTTTCCCGCCAAGAGCAGCTCTGTGGCCAGACACTGACCACTGATGAGGAACTTAGTGGTTCTAGGTCTGGGAGTACCACTGACCCTCACATTCTCCGAGTTCTCCTGTTCCCTAGACGCGGTGTTACACCTCAAGCCATCTAATGAACTCATCAACAAGTGCTTCCTGATATGTACCAGAGGGGTTACCATGCAGGACCGTGGTACTCCAGCACCTGGATTGAGAGCTGCTGGGCTGGAGGGTTTGAGCCTGGGGCTCTGGAAATGTCTCATCTTACTTTGGAACGGCTGAAGATGGAAGAGGACGATGGTGACCTATGGACACGGATACAGCTGGAGGAATCAAGAACAAGCGGAGGGTGGCGCAGTGGGTAGCGCGGTCACTGCACAGCATAAAGGACCTGGGCTTGATTCCCAGCCATGTGGGACAGTCCAAAGACGTCCTGCCCGGCTGCTAAGACTTGCGTACGACCGCAGATACACCCTCACGGTAACGGGTGACACGTGAACCTGACTGCACCTGTCGATGGTAGTTGAGTACCGATGGTACGAGGTGAGACTAAAGCTAATATAGGACGTGGTTTCTAGATGTTTGTATACCGTATAAACTTCTCCTGAAGCCGAAAGGCACCTGGTTAACGCTCGTAGACCGTCGCCCGGAAGAAGCACTTCACTGTTTGTACGCGGTTCTGTTTGTACGGAGTAGTAACCTGCTTGGCGCTCTAGACCTGTGTACTTCGGTATAACCCCTTGCACATTTTCTTACTGATGTTGTCGTTTGGAGAGAACAGGAAACCAAGACAAACAATAAAAACGAGACTCAGAAGGACACCCTGTGTTAATGAATCCTTTACATGCGGGATTTCAGTAGTGCAGATAAACCAGACAGCCTCGTATCCATCTGGTGAAAGTCTGTGTGTTGATCTGGGAGCGGTGCCGGGACGAGGAGGAACACCAGACACCAGTGCGGGAGCAGCCGGTGAGTTCTCAGCTGGGCTCTTAGTTTAAACGTGTCTCAGTGCGGTAACTCCAGACCTGTCAAGCTGGAATTCGTCAACAGACCAGCTGCTCCCAGGAGGAGGTGTGGGAGTGCAGGTGTGTTGGGAAGGAAGATAAAGGTGACCAGGATCAATAACTGATGATAAATTTAGACTGATCATGGACTGTCATGGAGTGACTCAGAATGGCAGCGGGTCATCTTCAGTGACGAGTCCCGCTTTAGTCTTGGTGGAGACGCCCAACGAATCCGTGTGTGGAGGCACCGTGGTCAGCACCAAGATGGACGGTTTGGTGTCACACGCCCAGAAGACCTGGTGTCCCTCCACCTCCACCCCTACCGCACCATCTGCAGGAACTGTGTGAGGATGTTCAAGCTGCATGGGATGGATTATCACAGGACACCATCAGGAACCTCTACAGCTCCATACCGAGACGTCTGGCGTGTTGGGTTAGCCAACACGGCGGCCCGACGCCATACTGAGAGACAGACTTCTGTATGTGTAGCTCAATAAATATTGATCATATCAGTCTAAATTTATCATCAGTTATTGATCCTGGTCACCTTTATCTTCCTTCCCCACACACCCGCACTCCCACACCTCCTTCTGGGTGCAGGTATTGCTCTGATGATGGGTGTGTAGAAGATCTTTCTCTGGTCTGGTCTCCAGCTCCTCTAATCCAGCACGAGCTGAGGATTTTGGGATGTCATGAGCCGATGCACACGGTTTGACAGTTCAGGTCCCACACGCCTCTCTTTGGCCCCGCCTCTCACAGTCAAATCAGCCAATAGCTTGCGTTGCTCTTCTTCTGATTCTGCCTTTTCATATGCCTGATGGGACACAGAGAGGAAGAGTTTCACATTCATAGAATTACAATAGAACTGGCCACTCCTACCTTACATCATCATCATCATCATCATACATCATCATCATACATCATACAACATCATCATCATCATCATCATCATACATCAATCATCATCATCATCATCATCATACATCATACAACATACATCATCATCATCATCATACATCAATCATCATCATCATCATCATACATCAGTCATAATACATCATACAACATACATCATCATCAATCATCATCATCATCATCATCATCATCATACATCAGTCATAATACATCATACAACATACATCATCATCATACATCAATCATAATACATCATACATCATCATACAACATACATCATCATCATACATCATACAACATCGGGCTCTAGACTAACTTTTTGAACTGGTTGCACTGGTGCGCCTAACGTTTTTTCTTAGGTGCACCAGCACCAAAGTTAGGTGAGTTCTTTATTTGAAGGCACAATTTTCTACCAGTAGGTAACCTTTGGCAGTGCATTTGTCGGGCGTGGTAATGTGTTTTGATAGAAGGCGTGTGTGCTTTTAACAAGCGCTTCAATTTCTAAAGTTTTAAGAACACGTCAACAACGCACTACTAGGTAACTGCCGGCCATGTGGTCTTCCCAACACGGCCTATGACAGTCAGTGCAGGCTGGTGACTCGGAGTCGATCGTATGTGGCTCAGTTAATCTGATGCCGTCTCCGGAACCAGGGGCTTGACATAACCAACGCTCGACATGGACGCACGGAAAGCCATCAGCCTCCCAGGTTAACAATTTTCTAACGGACCAGGCCATGAACTGAACATTCTTAACACAAAATGTTATAAATCATTCTTGTTCGTAGTCTCTCGCCATCCGCTAGCTAAACCGCGTATGTTACCTGACGGGTCCTCGTGCTACTCACCGCTCTGGGGTGCGTTTTCCTAAAACCATCGTTTGCTAACTCCATTAGCAACTTACATAGTTGAACGACACAGCTCG
>JAMWET010000787.1:90000-104114 GCA_024036415.1 Prochilodus magdalenae | reverse complement strand
TTTTCTGGCCTCCAGACGATCGGTCTCAGTCGATACTAGGGGAGAGAAAAACTTGTTATTACGCCAGACTGTAAACACTACACCGCTGCAGTATTCATACTGGATTATAATCCCTCCACAGGTATTACCGTCAGACTGTAAACACTACCACCACGCTGCGAGAATTCAGTACTGGATTATAATTCCCTTAACAGTTAGTACTGTCAGACTGTAAACACTACACACGCTGAGATTCATTACCGGATTAGAATCAACTCCACAGTTATTGTGCGTCAGATGTGTGTAAAAACACACACACGCTGCAGATTCATACTGGCATTATAATCACTCCACAGTTATTATCCGGTTCAGTCCTGTAAACACTACACACGCTGCAGATTAAATAGCTGGGATTATAATTCCCTCCACAAGTTATTACCGGCAGTCTGTAAACACTACACCACCGCTGCAGATTCATACTGGATTATATATCCCTCCCATTTATTGTCGTCAGACTGTAAACACTACACAGGACTCTCAGACATTCAGAACTGGATTATAATCACTCCAACGGGTATTGCCGTCACAGACTGTAAACACTTTACACAGGCTGCAGATTTCATACTGGATTATAATCCCTCCAAAGTTATTACCCGTCAGACCTGTAAAACACTACCACACGCTGCAGATTCATAACTGGATTTATAACTCCTCCACAGTTATTTATCCGTACGGACTGTAAACACTTACACACGCTGCAGATTCATACTGGATTATAATCCCTCCACAGTTATTTACCGTCAGACTGTACACAACTACACACGCTGCAGATTCATACTGGATTATAATTTCACTCCACGCAGTTATTACCGTCAGACTGATAAACACTACACACGCTGCTACAGATTCATACTGGATTATAATCACTCCACAGTTATTACCGTCAGGGACTGTGTACACCACTACACACGCTGCAGATTCATTACTGGATTATAATCACGCACACCAGTTATTACCGTTCAGACCGTAAAACACACTACACACGCTGCAGATTCATACCGGGATTATAATCACTCCACAGTTTATTACTGTCAGACTGTAAAAACACTACACACGCTGCAGATTCATACTGGATTATAACACTCCACAGTTATTATTACCGTCAGACTGTAAACACTACACACGCTGCAGATTCAATACTGGATTATAAATCCCTCCACCAGTTATTAACCAATCAGACTGTAAACACTACACACGCTGCAGATTCATACTGGATTATAATCCCTCCACAGTTATTACCGTCAGACTGTAAACACTACACAGGCTGCAGATTCATACTGATTATAATCACTCACAGTTTATTACCGTCAGAGTGTAAACACTACACAGGCTGCAGATTCATACTGGATTATAATCACTCCACAGTTATTACCGTCAATACTGTAAACACTACCAACACGCCGCAGATTCATACTGGATTATTAATCACTCCACAGTTACTGTCAGGACTGTAATACAACTACACACGTCAGACTGTAAAACACACGTACACACACTAAACACGCTGCAGATTCATACTGGATTATAATTCCCTCATCACAGTTATTACCGTCCAGGGGGGACTGTAAACACTACACACGCATGCAGATTCATACTGGATTATAATCCCTCCACAGTTATTACCGTCAGACTGTAAACACTACACATGCTGCAGATTCATTCATACTGGAGACTGTATCACTAAATCACCAGACACCACAGGAATTATTACCGTCAGACTGTAAACACTACACACGCTGCAGATTCATACTGGATTATAATCCCTCCACAGTTATTACTGTCAGAATGTATGAACTACCAATTCATACTGGATTAAAATCACATCCTGTCACTACTCACTAATATTATAGCAGCTGGTTAAACCTATCCAGCTTCAAATGGGCCTTAACTAGAATTTTTGCATGGGATGTCAGTAAAGGGATCATGTGGGGAGTTACTCGGTAGGTGTTGAACTGTTCCATGTTGGTAATCACGCCGTTTGTCGCTGGACCAGACGACCAGCAGCAGTTGCTGTCTACATGCTGGGTCAGTGCCTGTTTGGCGGCTTCTTTAGTGAGAGCTGGAATACTGAGAAACAGAAGCAAAAGACAATGAGTTCAATTTCCTCATTCTTTAAAGTGTCTATAAGGATTAATACGGTGGCTGAGAAGTGCAACGCAAAGGAATGTTTTGAAAACACTAAAGACCTTCCACAGCAAGCATTTCCTGTGTGAAAGGGCGTGCAGTTTGTATAATTGTTTCGGTACTGGTAAAAGTGTTTCACATCCTTTAAAATCGTTTTTGCTTTTGTAATTTTGTTTTCTTGAATGTATTTTTTTTTTTTTTGCAAATTTTAAAACAAATATTAAAAATGTATTGTTTTTTCTGAAATGTAAATTTTTTTTGCACTTCTTGGCCACTGTACTCTTCTGGAACCTACAAATAGGACTACGACAGTTCCATATTTAAGCTGTACCGAAACTATAGCGCTTTTTTATTACAGGCTTATTATTTTGTCAATTTTGTATTGTATGTTTCACCATACAGTTTAATTTCAAACTCCATGTAAGTTCCGGAACTCGCCTCTTTTGTACCATGGAGGGTAAATTTTTTAGCCCGGGGGATAAGACGTACAAGTACTTGTCACAGCCTTCACCATTTACACAGCTTTAGAAAGGCTTACGCGTGTCTTTACACGTCCATGTCCTCCCACGCTGGAATGTTCCGGAGAAAGACCCTCAGTAACACCAATTTCCAAAATATGTTCTGCGTAGTACATAATAATGACACCCTCCAGTGAATACACAAAAAGACCTTACCTCCAGTCTTGCGCTGGCAGGGAGTCAGGTACTGGCATGGGCTGAATAGGCGGAGGAGGAAGAAAGCCGCCTAATCAAAATATAACAGCACCGTTAGAGAACGTTTCCCATTTACAGTAACAGTGTGGAACAGTTCTGCGTAGGTACTTGTCCTAACTAGCCAGGCTTACAAAAAACGAGATCAGAGCAGATTAGTTTGACCGGTTTACAAGGAAGTCACGGTTAATTGATATAAAAACACTATGATAACACAACTACACATCTTTCCACCATAACTGGGTCTTGAGGACTGGCCGATACTGATTCATATTAATAATAAGATACCTCCCAAATACACTTGCCATCAAACGAATAGTTACACAGATGAATAGCTGCACCCAGAAGGAATCAACCCACAGGCATGAAACTTGGTGGGTAGGTTTGACACACGGGATGCATGCAAGGACGAGCCTTATGGCTGCACCTGACTAACCCAACAGCCACCGTTGCAGACATTCAGCCAGCAGTGCTGCTCTCCATGAGTAAGCTTGTTGGCAGACGGCTGCATGGCGCAGGACTATATGCATGCAGCCCGTTACATCGACTGCCCTTAACACCAGATCAGTGTCGCCAAAGACTGCAATGGTGTTTGCGGTCATGCATCACACGTCCAAATGGACTAGTGTCACTCCACCCCTACTGCACAAACTGCAGGAACTGTGTGAGGATATTCAAGCTGCATGGGATGGATTATCACAGGACACTATTAGGAACCTCTACAGCTCCATACCGAGATGTCTGGTGTGTTGGGTTAGCAAACATGGCGGCCCGACGCCATACTGAGAGACATTTACATTTACATTTACATTTCTGGCATTTAGCTGACGCTCTTATCCAGAGCGACTTACAAGGTTATTCATATTACAGGTGGGCCAATGTAGTGTTAGGAGTCTTGCCCAAGGACCCTTATTGGTGTAGCACAGCATAGTCATCCAGACTGGGATTCGAACCCCAGTCTCCAACATGTAGTGATGGCTCCCTAGTGGGTTATGGTGTTATCAGCTGAGCTACACCAACACAGACTTCTGTATGTGGAGCTCAATAAATATTGATCATATCAGTCTAGTTATCATCAGTTATTGATCCTGGTCACCTTTATCTTCCTTCGCAACAGCACCGCACTCCCACACTTTCCTCTAAATGCAGTTTTTCTTTTGATGATGAGTGTATATCCCAATGTCACGACCTCAGATGACACTGTTGGTAATGATGCATGCCAGTAAATGATAGGCCTCAATACTGTAAATGCTAACCAGACAGAAACTAGCTAGTCTATTTATTTCCTTTTACTTTAACCACATATTACATAACATACATACTGGTCCTATGTGAAACCCTGAACTGATTCATGTGCTAAATTCTGGAAAGCCCAGCTCAGACGACCTGGTTTTTGGAAGTGAAAATAGCTGAACACATGATCTTCCTGGAACACACTTCTTCCAATTAATTTAACAATTTCTGTTCATATTAACATACAGGGGAGGAAAGACAAAGTGTGCAACATGGTCTGTGCAAAGGATAGTGCAAGTGTTGGTGCAAGTGTTTTACCCAGTGTGTTAAACTCGGCACCTACAATTGCCAAATCTGAAAACCAGTATCAGGGTGACTGGAACAGACTATATATCGTCCAGCCCTGTGAACAATACAGACCCCAAAAGTGGACCCCTAAATCTGTTACTGTGGCTTTAAGTCTACGGGAGTGCTGCATGCCAAGATCATTTTACTACAGCGACCGCCGCCGCTTTTTTTCCCTACCGCTTGCTCCAGGGACAAGACCCTCATATCCTGGAACAGGGTTGTACATAACAGGGGCTTGCATGCTCATCACAGCAGGAGGAGGATACATAGCTGGAGGGGGAAAACACAGTGATACTCCAATCAGTCAAACAAGCATCTACATATTCACCTGGAACATGCTGAGTGGGCTGTCCACTACGTCATACAAAAGCCAGAAATGATAAACGGACCGGATCATATTTCTCTTATTATATATTTTTTTGAAAATATAGGAAGAAGAAAGAAGAAATAGCCAAACAATATAAAAGGTTAATGTGTATGGCACACATTTGCAAACCATCTTCTAGCCTTTCTATTCGTCTATTTAAAGCCAAGTATCCAGGGCAGATGGTGGCTCTACCAGTGGATCGTGTTTGTGCAGAGATCTGAGTAGTGCAGAGATCTGCGCTATTAATTAACTCGGTCTAATCTGAGTACAGGGTCCTTCTAAAGCTGAACACTGTGAATCAATACCAAAAGAGATCCAGTCAGACTTACCGGGGCCTGGTGGATAAGCCATTGGAGGTGAATAACAGGCGACCCTGCTTGCTTGAAGGAATTCTTCTGAAGAATGCGGGCTGAAAGCACTTACATAGATTATATTACTGTGGCTCCTCCCTTCTGCCCCCTCCTCTCTCAGATCCCGGCCCCAACTGAACTGAAACCATCTGTGTAGCTGCACATGGAGATTTCGACCAAACACACACAGATTATCAGTTATTACACATTCAGACTAGTCTGGCCCAACACAACCAAAAAGGCTTGGTTTAAAAACACTCCCCAGTTATTACTGTCAGGCTGTAAACACTCCACACACTGCAGATTCATACTGGATTATAATCACTCCACAGTTATTACCGTCAGACTGTAAACATTACACACGCTGCAGGTTTATACTGGATTATAATCACGCCACAGTTATTACCGTCAGACTGTAAACACTACACACGCTGCAGATTCATACTGGATTATAATCACTCCACAGTTATTACCGTCAGACTGTAAACACTACACACGCTGCAGATTCATACTGGATTATAATCACGCCACAGTTATTACCGTCAGACTGTAAACACTACACACGCTGCAGATTCATACTGGATTATAATCACCCCACAGTTATTACCGTCAGGCTGTAAACACTACACACGCTGCAGATTCATACCGGATTATAATCACCCCACAGTTATTACCGTCAGACTGTAAACACTACACACGCTGCAGATTCATACCGGATTATAATCACTCCACAGTTATTACCGTCAGACTGTAAACACTACGCACGCTGCAGATTCATACCGGATTATAATCACTTCACAGTTATTACCGTCAGACTGTAAACACTACGCACGCTGCAGATTCATACTGGATTATAATCACTCCACAGTTATTACCGTCAGACTGTAAACACTACGCACGCTGCAGATTCATACTGGATTATAATCCCTCCACAGTTATTACCGTCAGACTGTAAACACTACACACGCTGCAGATTTATACTGGATTATAATCACTCCACAGTTATTACCGTCAGACTGTAAACACTACACACGCTGCAGATTCATACCGGATTATAATCACTCCACAGTTATTGCCGTCAGACTGTAAACACTACACACGCTGCAGATTCATACCGGATTATAATCACTCCACAGTTATTACCGTCAGACTGTAAACACTACGCACGCTGCAGATTCATACCGGATTATAATCACCCCACAGTTATTACCGTCAGACTGTAAACACTACGCACGCTGCAGATTCATACCGGATTATAATCACCCCACAGTTATTACCGTCAGACTGTAAACACTACGCACGCTGCAGATTCATACCGGATTATAATCACCCCACAGTTATTACCGTCAGACTGTAAACACTACGCACGCTGCAGATTCATACTGGATTATAATCACTCCACAGTTATTACCGTCAGACTGTAAACACTACGCACGCTGCAGATTCATACTGGATTATAATCACTCCACAGTTATTACCGTCAGACTGTAAACACCACACACGCTGCAGATTCATACTGGATTATAATCCCTCCACAGTTATTACCGTCAGACTGTAAACACTACACACGCTGCAGATTCATACTGGATTATAATCACTCCACAGTTATTACCGTCAGACTGTAAACACTACACACGCTGCAGATTCATACTGGATTATAATCACTCCACAGTTATTACCGTCAGACTGTAAACACTACACACGCTGCAGATTCATACTGGATTATAATCACTCCACAGTTATTACCGTCAGACTGTAAACACTACACACGCTGCAGATTCATACCGGATTATAATCACTCCACAGTTATTACCGTCAGACTGTAAACACTACACACGCTGCAGATTCATACCGGATTATAATCGCCCCACAGTTATTACCGTCAGACTGTAAACACTACACACGCTGCAGATTCATACTGGATTATAATCGCTCCACAGTTATTACCGTCAGACTGTAAACACTACACACGCTGCAGATTCATACTGGATTATAATCGCTCCACAGTTATTACCGTCAGACTGTAAACACTACACACGCTGCAGATTCATACTGGATTCTGTGTAATCTACATATTTTTAATATAATGTAGAATTGGAATATATAATTCCTAATATGAATGGGTGCAGTGGGAAAAAACTGAGTGATGTTTCAGGGATGTTTCACAATAACTGGAAATGGGTAAAATGGCAAAATGAGTCATCAGAGAAGTGATTTCTTGGAAACTCAATGTGAAAGTAAGTGATAAGCCGGCTTTCACTTTTTTTCTGTGAGGTGCCTGGCACAGAGCCAGCATATAAAATGGAAACATGCCCATACAAACTTTAGCTTTAATTTAAAATTATCTTCAATTATCTTTAATTCGTGTGAGCATGTTTCCATTTTAAGTCCAATAAAGATTTTGTGGAAAGAGATGAATAACATTAAGACCTATTTGTTTGGTAACCTGAGTTAAAGCAGCCATAGAATTTAAACATGCATGCATTTCCAAAAGAGGACAGTAAAATAAAACTCTTCATAAATCCATCATCCACTCAATGAAAAGCCATGTTGATTACCAACAAAACATTTGGGGCTGCAGTTGGACCACGTAGGATGGACCAAACACAGCCCAAATTTTAAAGTCTTGACATGGGCTAAATAAAGCTTGTGACAGGCTGACTTAACCGAGCCCTAAAAACATCATCCACATGACATCTGGGGTTTGGTGTAAAACAGATTCACCTGGACCTTCTGGCAGGATGTGGTGTAACGCAATACATTGTGCAGTCTAACAGCATTCAGGCCACCGCATTTTTCCATGCAATGCAAATAACAAGTTCAAAATTTTGGGCTCCCTGGTTAAATAATGCGCTTTATTCATCTTCCAATTGGAAATTATTTCATGAATTTTCTGGAAGGAACAGACACACACACACACACACACCTACACACTCGCACACACACACAAACACGCACACACACACAAACACACGCACACACACATACAAACACACACACACCTACACACTCGCACACACACACAAATACGCACACACACACAAACACACGCACACACACATACACACACACACACACCTACACACTCGCACACACACACAAACACGCACACACACACAAACACACGCACACACACATACACACACACGCACAAACACACACACACACACACATACACACACACACACGCGCACACACACACACACACACACACAAACACACAGACACACACACAGACACACACATACACACACTCACACACACCTGCACATTTTTATGTCTGATTATTTGCTGAATTAACAGATTCAGGGAAAATTAAACATAGCATGTGGGGTGGGCATTTTAAATTGTAGAAATGATGTGGGAAAACATGAATGTTCTTGTGTAGAACGCAGCTGCTAAGACACCTGCACCTCAGCTCTGCGGAAATGGCTCAGATAGCAGGGGCAAGTCACTTTTAACTACACCCACGCTACTAGAATCATACAAACAACATACTGGTATGTAAAGGAGCCATAGAACGCATCTATTCCTTATTTTAAACTGTTCTCTAATATTCTACATAGAAGGTATGTAACTTAGTTTGGGGTGAAAATAAAAAAAATACCCAGATAAGGTGTGATTTGGTACTATATGATGATTTTGAAACTTGCTGTTATCCCTATTTTGGTGAACTCATGAATGAATTGGTGAGCTCTCAACAAAAAACAGCCCCAAGTCTGCTGGAGCTGGAGGGATGGAGAAAACTGGTTACATAAATAAACAAAACGAAGGGGGGGACAACAACTCTCTCCATTTTACTTGAAGGACTCTCCACTATTTAGTACACATGAGAGGGAGGGCGGGACATCACAACCCTGAGCATAAAGGAGAAAAAAGGTTTAACCCTCTACTGTTACCAGCCAGGACCTAACACACTTGGTGTAGCAAAGAACCAGCAACCCAGTTCCTGAAAGGTATATATAGCCCATTCACCAGGTGCAGGTTTTAGCATTGATTGCTGGTTGACCACTGTCCCCTGGTGACTGGGGTAAGGCTGGTACCCATGCCAGTCCTTACACACTGATGGTGTGGAAATAGACTACATAAAGCGAGCCTCCGTGTAAATAGGCTCCGCCCTCATACTGTTTAGTTGGATATGCTAGTTACTTGGAGCTAACGCTAGTAGCTAATGTTCTGGTTCCCCTTTCAGTTTAGTGAATATTCATCAGGGACAGACCAATCCCAGATAGCAGAACGTTATTGTATTGTATTAGATCTGTGTATTTAGAAAATCACTAATGACCTCCAGAAGCCTGTTTTTAGAACCATGCTCGCTGTGCGTTTCACCCCCAGCCACCGCTCGCCAGTCTCTCTGTAGGTCACTTGAGGTCATCTTACGGTGGTTAAGGGACATTGGAATGAGGTGGTCAGTAGAGAGTGGGTTTGGCCCTCTGCCAGTCTGTAGCTGTGTTGTCCTGTGTGTTTGCTGCTGGACCTTGTTCTTATGAACCAGACGCTCACTGTATCTGCCAGTAAAGCTAGAACCCAACCTTCTGTTCCTCACTGAGAACCTGCTGTACATGTGGAGATGCTGATTTAAGGAGAGACTGGAGTACTCTCTTATTTATTTCTCCTCCTGTAAATCTCCATTCTGAAGGTGTTTAAGGTGGACTGTATAATTCCATGAGTGCTATTTTATAGTTTGATGTCTTCAGTTTTAATATCAAGTAAAGCATTAGGATAAACATAAGGAGAACCTTCTATGATGAGCCGTCCGAGCTCTTGACTGTACATGACAGGGAACATTATAATTGCTAAAGCTTCGTGTTAGGAACAACTACAAACAAAGTTGCAACACTTCTGTAAGTGCTTACAAATGTTAAATTTTTAATCAGTGTGGGAACATCAAGTTGTATTGTACAAACATAATGTTAGGCAGGTGAGGACATGACGGGAGACCTACCACCTCTGAGGGTATAATGTTACGGTAAGCAGAGGCACGATCTTGGCTTATACCTTACCTTACCTCATCCTTTATATGTACCTTCAGATGTACTGAAGTATGGAGAGTAACAGGAGCATGGTTTATTACGGCTCTAATGTCCTATTATCATTTCTGGAACAGGACTCTTCATCAGCTCAGTGTAGGTGAAGAGACTCTAGTGTCTCTCAGTCCACCAGTCTTTAACAGAAGCTCATTCATTAATCTGACACTGACGTCTATTCAAATCATCATCAGCACAGAACCCTGAAAGAGAACAGGTTTCGTTAGCTAGAACCAAACTCTGTCCAACAGGTCAAAACAAACTCTGGACAAAGCAACTGCTGTAACCTGATTGGTGGGCTCACTTAGCGAGTTACTGTACACCGACACACTACTTACAGCACACTAACACATTACACTTACTGAGTTACTGTACACCAACACACTACTTACAGCACACTAACGCACTACACTTACTGGGTTACTGTACACCAACACACTACTTACAGCACACTAACGCATTGCACTTACTGAGTTACTGTACACCAACACGCTACTTACAGTACACTAACACATTACACTTACAGAGTTACTGTACACCAACACACTACTTACAGTACACTAACACATTACACTTACTGAGTTACTGTACACCAACACACTACTTACAGTACACTAACACATTACACTTACTGAGTTACTGTACACCAACACACTACTTACAGCACACTAACGCATTACACTTACTGAGTTACTGTACACCAACACACTACTTACAGTACACTAACGCATTACACTTACAGAATTACTGTACACCGACACACTACTTACAGTACACTAACACATTACACTTACTGAGTTACTGTACACCAACACTACTTACAGTACACTAACACATTACACTTACAGAGTTACTGTACACCAAAACTACTTACAGTACACTAACACATTACACTTACTGAGTTACTGTACACCAACACACTACTTACAGTACACTAACACATTAGACTTACTGAGTTACTGTACACCAACACACTACTTACAGTACACTAACACATTACACTTACTGAGTTACTGTACACCAACACACTACTTACAGTACACTAACACATTAGACTTACTGAGTTACTGTACACCAACACACTACTTACAGCACACTAACGCATTACACTTACTGAGTCACTGTACACCGACACACTACTTACAGCACACTAACGCATTACACTTACTGAGTTACTGTACACCGACACACTACTTACAGTACACTAACGCATTACACTTACTGAGTTACTGTACACCAACACACTACTTACAGCACACTGACACACTACACTTACTGAGTTACTGTACACCAACACACTACTTACAGTACACTAACACACTACACTTACTGAGTTACTGTACACCAACACACTACTTACAGTACACTAACACACTACACTTACTGAGTTACTGTACACCAACACACTACTTACAGTACACTAACACATTACACTTACTGAGTTACTGTACACCAACACGCTACTTACAGCACACTAACACATTACACTTACTGAGTTACTGTACACCAACACGCTACTTACAGCACACTAACACATTACACTTACTGAGTTACCGTACACCGACACGCTACTTACAGTTCGCTAACACATTACACTTACTGAGTTACTGTACACCAACACACTACTTACAGTACACTAACACACTACACTTACTGAGTTACTGTACACCGACACGCTACTTACAGTTCACTAACACATTACACAATCTGCATTGAAGTTCTAAATGTCACATTCTTCATCAGTGCGGGCATATTCAGTTGTATTGTGCAATCATAATGTTAGGCTTGTGAAGACACGTCAGGTCAGCTACCACTTCTGAGGGCATAATGTTACGGGAAAGAGAAGTCAAGTCAAGATTTATTTATAAAGAGACAGATGTTGTCACGAAGCAGCTTTACAAAGAATCTGTTTTTTGAGGCCCCAGTGAGCAAGCCGAGGGCGACAGTGGCAAGGACAACATCTCTTAGTTAGAAGAAACCTTGAGAGGAACCAAGACTCAAAAGGGGAACCCATCCTCCTCAGGTCAACACCAGATACACCTAGTGTTTGTAGGGTAGAATATTAAATGTATGATTAGTCTGTAATTAAGTAGTTGGGTCATCGGATGGGTCAGCAGGATGCAGGCCAAGCCTCCACAGTGCAGGACAGCCAGGAGCTCCGTGGTGGTTAAAGGCATCAGTGGCTCCCAGTCAGAGCAGATGTAGCAACAGCATCAGCCCACACAGGATGGGCAGCAGTTCAGCTCAGACAGAGAGATCAGTCAGACTGTTAGCTCTGACAGACCTGAACACACTATATGGTGTTAACAGAGTGCAGCAGTGACTCCGGCAGGCCTGGCTCCTACAGCAGGACTAACAGGGAGAGCCAGAAGGTCACACAGACATGAGGGCTCCCTGAGAAGTCAGCTCCCCTCTGCTCCACCGTCAACAAACCTGAGTGAACATGAAGAGCAGCGGGACGGCAGCACCAACACTCCCAGGTTACCAAACACTCTCTGTCAGTGGACCCCTAGACCTGCACCTTTTATCTAACAGAAAGAAAAAAAATAATTACCAAAAGCTCAACTAAACAGGTAGGTTTAAAGCCTGGACTGGAAAAAACTGAGGCTGTGTCTGAGTCCCGAACACTGACTGGTAGGTTATTCCAAAGCTGGAGGGCCTTGTATAAGATGGCTCTGCTCCCCGATGTAACACTGTTAATTCAAGGCACTAATAGAGAACCTCCACTGTGAGACCTAAGGTCACGTGATGGCTTATAGTACAAGATCAGTTCAGTAAGGTAAGTAGGAGCGAAGCCATTTAGAGTTTTATATGTCAGAAGAAGAATTTAATACTCAGTGTGGAGTTTAACTGGTAACCAGTGTGAGTTAGATCAGACTGGGCTGATATGATCAAACTTCCTAGTTCCTGTAAGGACTCTAGCTGCAGCGTTTTGGACTAATTGAAGTTTAAAGCTTTTGCTGGAACAGCCAGAAAGGAGGGCATTACAGTAACCCAGCCTTGAAGTGAAAAAGGCGTGAACTAGTTTTTCTCCGTCCTGTAGGGACAGTGCATTTCTTAATTTCACAATATTGCGTAGATGTAGGAAAGCTATTCTAGTGATATTATTAATATGCTCACAGAAGGCCAGATCAGGATCGACCGTGATGCCAAGACTTTTACAGAGGTACCTGGTGTAACTAAGAAGCTATTTAGACTGAGTGGTAATGCAGACAGCTTAGTTCTAACAATTTTGACATCATATGTCTTTAACGCAGTCCTCTGTCTGATTAAGGTGATGTGGATCATCTAGTCTAGCTAAAATATACAGTTGCGTGTCATCAGCATAGCAGTGGAAGTTTATGTTGTGGTTTCTGATTACAATCCCGAGTGGTAGCATATACAGGGGTTGGACAATGAAACTGAAACACCTGGTTTTAGACCACAATCATTTATTAGTATGGTGTAGGGCCTCCTTTTGCGACCAATACAGCGTCAGTTCATCTTGGGAATGACATATACTGCGTCCTGCACAGTGGTCAGAGGGAGTTTAAGCCATTCTTCTTGCAGGATAGTGGCCAGGTCACTACGTGATGCTGGTGGAGGTTCGTCCTTCTTGGTGGTATGCTGACATTACCCTGGATACCGTGGCTCTTGATACATCACAAAGACTTGCTGTCTTGGTCACAGATGCGCCAGCAAGACGTGCACCAACAGTTTGTCCTCTTTTGAACTCTGGTATGTCACCCATAATGCTGTGTGCATTGCAGTATTTTGAGCAGAACTGTGCTCTTACCTGCTAACTGAACCTTCACACTCTGCTCTTACTGGTGCAATGTGCAGTTAATGAAGATTGGCCACCAGGCTGGTCCAATTTAGCCATGAGACCTCCCACACTAAAATGACAGATGTTTCAGTTTCATTGTCCAACCCCTGT